>PVLC010005285.1:0-38002 GCA_004027655.1 Graphiurus murinus | reverse complement strand
CAGCAGGGAGGCTTGCTACCCAGGGGAGGGGCTGATGCCTTTCGGGCTGTTGACCCCCCCCCCACACCTACTGTGGACATCCAGTACACCCACTACACCTCTCCCTGCCTACTGGCTTCTGGCTAGGAGGGGCACTGGTGACAGTTTTTCAAAAGTCACATTTCAGGAAGCCTGTCTTCTTCCCTTCCCAGCTAGCAAATAATCTCAGGCTAGAGAGTGGGCAAGGAAGAGCAGGGCTGCCCCTGGGCTCTAAGCCCTCCCTTCCTCCCTCCCTCTCTTTCTTTCCTCTTTCTTCTTTTTTGATTCAACCTAGTAGCATTCTACTTCCAAGACACACACCCAACACCTTTCTAATTTTTATTTTTTATTTATTTTTATTTTTTGCACTCCTGGGGATTGAATCTAGAGGCATTCTACCTCCAAGCTACACCCCCAGACCTATTTTTTATCCTTTATTTTGAAACAGGGTCTCACTAAGCTGCACAGAGGATCTCATTAAGTAGCTGAGGCTGGCCTCAAAACTGCAGTCCTCCTGTCTCAGCCTCCCAAGTACTGGTATTACAAGCGTGCACCACCAAGCCCAGCTAAATTTTACTTTGAAATAGGGTCTTGCTAAATTGCTGATGGTCTTGCTAAGTTGCTGAGGCTGGACTCGAACCTGTGATTCTCCTGTCTCAACCTCCCAAGTACTGGGATTATAGGTGTGTGCTTCCATGCACAAGCACTCAGGGCCTTTTCTGCCAGCACAGGTGTAGTTTATGGGGCCCCTTCTCTTGCTCCCACAGGGATGCTGGGCCTGCCTGGGGTCCTGGGGTTGTAGGATGAGGTGAGTAGATCCTAAAGGACTGGGAAGGGCCTTCCTCTGGTTCCTGAGGGCCCTTCCTGGTACACAGTATTCTGCGCCCCAGTAGCACTTCATGGTCTGGAACCGTGGCCAGAACCTTTCTTCGCAGAGGCCCTTCATCCTGCTGGGCTTCCCGGGACCCCAGAGCCTGCATGTGGGGCTCTTCTTGCTCTTCCTGGTCATGTATGTGCTCACGGTGGCAGGGAACCTGGCCATCATCTCCCTGGTTGGGGTGCACCGGCGCCTCCAGACACCCATGTACTTCTTCCTGTGCAATCTCTCTTTCCTGGAGATCTGGTTCACCACCGCCTGTGTGCCCAAGACGCTGGCCATCTTTGCCTCCCGGGGTGGAGCCATCTCCTTGGCTGGCTGTGCAGCGCAGATGTACTTTGTCTTCTCACTGGGCTGCACTGAATACTTCTTGCTGGCTGCAATGGCCTACGACCGCTACCTGGCCATCTGTCTGCCACTGCGCTACGGCAGCCTCATGACGCCTGGCCTGGTGGCACGGCTCGCCCTGGGCTCCTGGCTGTGCGGCTTCTCGGCCATCACAGTGCCCACGGCCCTCATTGCCCGCCTCTCCTTCTGTGGCTCTCACGTCATCAACCACTTCTTCTGTGACATAGCTCCCTGGATTGTGCTGTCCTGCACCGACACGCGGGCAGTGGAGCTGGTGTCCTTTGGCATTGCCTTCTGTGTCATCCTGGGCTCCTGTGGTGTCACTCTGGTCTCCTATGCCTACATCATTGCCACCATCATCAGGATCCCCTCCACCCAGGGCCGGCACCGCGCCTTCTCCACGTGCTCCTCCCACCTCACAGTGGTGCTCATCTGGTATGGCTCCACCATCTTTCTGCATGTGAGGACCTCGGTGGAGAGCTCTCTGGACCTGACCAAGGCTGTCACCGTGCTCAACACCATTGTCACGCCAGTGCTGAACCCCTTCATATACACGCTGAGGAAAAAGGACGTGAAGGAGGCGCTGTGTAGGACCTTCCAGGGCAAGTGAGGGGCGTGGCAGCTGCCCACCTGCACTGTCCCTGGACCCTCTGCAGGGCGGGCCCCAGACTGTCTTGTAGGCCGGAGTCGGTTCTCCACACTACTCCCTTCTGAATCTGAGAACAGTGCCCCTCACCGCCTGGACCTGCCCTTGGGGCTCTGCCATCTGCAAAGTCACTCCCATCCTGGCCAGGGGGCATTTCTACTCCTTTCACAGATCCTGCCCAGGGTGCTCTGCTCCAGGTTCCAAGCAGATTCTGGAGGAGAAACACAGATGTGAGGCTCCAGGGGGTGCCTCTGGGGGAGCCTGTGCAAGGTGTGCAGTTGCTGCCCCTCCACCACCAAGCATGGTGCTGGCCAGCTGTGAACCCCACCAGGCTGCGTTTCAGGGCAGTATGCTCTCCGTCCCCTCCAGGCTGCACACCCCACCCCTGGAGTCTCCTGCGTGGTGCTTGTTGGTCCCTGCTGGCAGTGGTCAACCATGCTGGGGGAGCACGGAGAGATGGCTATGGAGGCCTGTCTCAGTAAGCAAACAGGCTGCCAGGGCTGTGTGGGATCCGCATGGCTGGCCATGCTCGGGGGCCTCAGGACACACCCGGCTGTCTCATGCTGTCCTCAGGCCCTGAATTGTGAGAGCAGAGGTTCATGAGGGGGTCACAGGCTGGCTGGGGCTCGGTGCAGCTCCAGTGGAGGACCTGTCAGGCTCTGATCGGAGCCTCCGAGAGGGCCTGGTCTGATCCACCAGCCTGACCTTGCTTACTCTTGGAGCAGCATGTATGGGGCTATAAGCATGTTCATGTAACCACTCTGAACAGAGTTGCTTCATCTATAAGAATTGTGGATTGCAACCTTGTGGAGCTCTTGTGGAGCCCGAGTCCAAAGTCACAGGATAGGCCCTGGAGATGGGCTCAGGAAATGCTATTAGTATTATTTTCCTATTTTAAGAGAGAGCTGTGCACAGACTGAGCCCTTGTCTTCCTCATTTTACTTTGAACAATTGACAGAGGCTGTGTCCTCTACCCAGTGTTCGCCCTCATCTTCCCTCCACTAGGAACCCCCAGAGAACTAGACTCTCTCTAGCTGGTCAGGGTTAGACTTGGTGGGGGGTGTCTGCCTGGACTTGGCAGGGCCCCAGTGGTAATGAGCGAGTTTGCGACTTCAGCCACTTGGGGCTGTGGCTGCAGGTCCTCCCAGGGCCACACACTGGCCCAGAATTTTGTCCAGGCCCAAGGTGTGAGCTGACTGAGCCAGTCTGGTCTGGCAGTGGTACCAAACCAGAGCTGCTCTGCAGAGGGTCTAGCCCTCACTCCACCTCTGCAGCTCAGGGGAGAGGCTGGTGGGGCCATGGATATTGGAGTTCACCACAGCTGAAACAGGGCCTGCCCATGGGGGGCTCCTCTGGCATTGGCTCAGGTACCACTTCTGGGGCTTAACATAGTCCCCCTTATTTAGCATAGCACTGGCCCTACCTTCCACCCCCCTGGTTCCCCTGCTTGGTCTAATCCAATGCTTGTATGCTCCACCTCTTGGTTTTCCGCTGCTTTCTCCTCCAGCTTGGGTGGGGGTGGGGGCTCCCACTCTCCTCTCTGCAATGGCCCTGTGCCTAGGACAGGGAAGGGCCCCAGGTCCTGCAGACATCTGCCCTGGGCCTGGAGAAGCCATCGCTTCTGTGAGGTTCCTGGAGGCCTCTTCTCCCAGGGCCCTGAGCTCGAAGGCATACTGATTCCGGAACTGCATCTACTTGGCCATCTGTGGCTACTGATACTTGTCTTCATGCTATTGTGAGGTCCTTTCCAAATGAATTAAAGAGCATCTGGATTTCATGGGTTCCTGTCTTTGCTAACTGGATGGGGTAAGTCAACAGAGACCCACATTAGCATGGTTCCCAGTCATGTGGCAGGGGAGGGAGCTCTGCTAGGCAGCAGCCTCAAGCCTGGGAGGGCTACCCTCACCCTCCATCGCCAAGGGCCAGCCAGAGTCTTGAGTGGCATCTCAAGGCCATGCAGCAGGGACAGCACGGCCAGGGACCCCGCCTCCTGTGATTCCGACCCACATGGCCCTGCTCTCACAGACTTCTTCATAGCTGCCTTTCCTCCCAGACTGAGGCAGTGGGTGGGTGGCCATGAGGGGCAGGGCCCAGGGACTCCTCCATGCCCACCCCTTGCTCCAAGCCCCTCAACTGTTCCCCACCCAGCTCCACGCTACCTTCAGTCTGTGGTGGGAGGAGTCCTTCAGCTCCCGGCTCTAAATGGACTCTGGTCCTTCCCGTCCCCCTTGCTGCCTGTCAGGGTTACCAGGTCTGGCCTCGAGGCACAGGTCCCAAGGACATCGCTGGCCTTTATCCTTGCTCACTTCACAGATTTTCTTGCTCTGTGACCTAGAGCAGAGAACAGCACAGTGCCCTGGGCTTCTGGATGATTCTATGTCCTCAGAAGAGCAGATTTTGGAGCCCTCTAGGACCCAAAGGCTAGTGCTGCCCAATCCTCGCCTTTGTGAGGGAAGGCTGTACTGCCTGTCCTGGGTGCTCCTCTGGGAACTCGGCCATAACTTAGCGTTTTGGGGTGGGATTTCTTTCCCAGATTTAGGAATTAGACAGTTTTTGAAGGCTGAAAGGGAAGGGCATCTTTTATTATCTTCTAGTGAGTGATGTTTCCCCCCACCGGATGAAGAAATCAGTCAAGTGCAGGATGCTGAGACCTGGGCTGGTCAAGGCCCGCAGCCAGGAGCGGACCTGAGCAGGCTTGCGTTCACGGCACAAGGACGATTGGATGGAGTTAACCGACTTTTAGATGCCAGGCTTGTGCACCTGGAATACATCCTGCTTGGCTGTGGTGTATAATTTTTAAATACCCATTAGAATTGATTTGCAAATAAATACCTTTTATTTTATTTTTGACTAATACTAATTGTGTATATTGATGGCGTATGATGCAATACCTCCAGGATGTGTTTGCATTTCGGAATGAGCAAGATTTGCTTGTATTTTGTTGGAGATTTTTGCATTTATGTCCATGGGAGATACTGACCCGCAGTATCCTCTCTCACGGTGCCCTCCTCTGGTTTTGATGTTAGGCCTCCCAGTATGAGTCAGGAAGTGTTCCTCTGCAACTGTTCTCTGGAAGAGATGGTAGAAAACTGGTATAACTTCTTTTTTACATTTTTGGCAGAATTCACCAGTGAATCCAATGGGGCCTAGGTTTTCTTTTTTGGAAGGTTAATTAGTGATTCAATTTCTTTAACACACATATGAAAAATTGTAATAAGGGAAAAATTTTTAATAAAGGAAACCCCCTTATTGTTTTGCCTTGATATTGAAGCATGCATGTCCAGAAGGGGCCACATTCGTGGTTTAGTGTATATTTAGATGGCTCTAAATACTTCTCTAGCATATCCTTATTCACTCTTATAAAAATACCAAAAGTTTTCACTTCCTTGCAAGGATTTGTGTTTACCTGTCAGTGTCTGTACCCTCTAGGCTGAGAGCTCCTGAGGGCAGAGGTCTGTGGCTCTTATCTGAGTCTCTACCATCAGCACTATCTGCTCACCCTCCGGCTCAGCCACCCACTAACCCTCCATCCACCCACTTAGCCACCATTCATACATACATACATCCACACACCCACCCACCCCTCCACCTGCCCACCCACCCACTCATTCATCCATCCTACCCTCACCCATCCATCCACCAACAAACTCATCCATCCATCCATTCACCCATCCACTTTCCTACCAATTGATTCATTGATTCATTCATCCACCCACCCACGCATCCACCCATCCACTCACCCATCCATCTGCCCACCTAACCCATACATAAATCTATCCATCCATCCATCCATCCATCCATCCATCCATCCATCCATCCATCTATCCATCCACCCATCCACCCATCCATTCACCAACACACTCATACATGTGTCCACCCATCTACTCATCTGAGTGTTAGATATTTGAGATTTGGGACTATTTTAGTAACTCCCTGAGGGCTGTCTCCTCTGTTTTACAGATGCTGCTGCTCATCTGCTTCTGGGGGTGAGCAGCTCCTAGCTCTGCTGCTCCAGTGCCACTGAACACCCTTCCTTAAGTGTGCCATATTCCTTACCTTGACTTCATGTATTTCGCATCAACTTCTAGTTTAATGGTGTTGTCTGTGGGCCACTCTCTTTCCCAAATTTATGAGAGATTGACTTGAACATGCACTAATTCTCCAGCCTGTGAAAGCTGTATGTTCTAGTCCAATTTCACTTACAACTCTCCCTTGCTTCCACTATTTTTATTGAAGTATTGCTCTGTAGAACTTCCAGTGAGTCAGGCAGTTAGTCAGTCAGTCAGTCAACAAATATTCCCTGGCACCTGTGCCAGGGTTTGGGTCACATGAACAGTGGTTTTGGCTCTGGACTCCTGTGTGACCCCAGCAGAAAGATTTTCTCCATTTCTCTGTATGTGTTGCTGCAGGTGTTTGGGATCTGGGTTCATGGGCCAGTTTGAAAATAAATCTCTGTTTCTATTGAAGTATGGAATATATTTATATTTAAGAACAGAAGTCCTATTAAATCTTAACTTTCCCATCTCTGTTCATGTATTCTCTTCTTTTCCTTTTTTATTATATGAGGATTTCATTAGTAGATTAGTTAGGACTGACTCCTGTGTTACTGGACGAGCCCACTTTGCTCTGGGATATCAGATTAAGTTTTCTTGAACTGCTCAGGACTGTGGCTCCTCAGGCTTGCTCGGGGCAGGCTGACTCTGGTTGCAGATGGGCCCCGGACCTCAGCCTAATGTGAGGGCAGAATTTCTTGCTCTTGCGAGTCAGTGATACACTCTTGGGGTAGCCTTCCTCCACAGGAAGCCTGGGTGACCCTCATCAGGGTCCTCTGCTGGACAGAGTGTTGGGAGAGTGAGGGAGGGTCCTCAGGCCATTGACAAGGGGGCTTCAGGGGGCCCTTGCTCCCACAGCAGGAGGCTGCAGCTTGGCCTCTTCCCAGCAGGGCACCAGGGGTATCACCTCTCCTTTTTGGCCTGCTGTCTGGGTGCTGTCTTTCCTGGGTGCTCCTCTGGGAACTTGGCCATGCTATGTGTTTTTCCCCAAGTTATGCTACCAGATACTTGTTTAATTTATTAGAACCAGTAATTGTAAACACATATCCGTCCACCCACCCATCCATCCACCCACACACCCATCCAAAACAAAAACATTAACCAAAGTACGGAGGGAGCTAGCCTGGCTGCAGCCTGAGGTGCCCTTGGGCTTTGCCCCTGGAAACAGCCGAGGTCTGGCTCTGGCTGACTTCAGGGTGACCTCTGCACACTGCTGCCCTGGGGCCCAGCCTTCACACATGAGCATCTGGGGGGCACTCCAGGTTCAAACCAGAGCTTAGGGGCTGGGGGGCCCTTTTCTCTAGTCTGATGGGGTGCTCCAAACTCTCACATTAAACAACTCAGCTATCAGGTGCTGCCTGACTCAGGTGACTGGTAGACTCCTTGGTGCGGGGCAGAACATCTCCAGCTCCCAGATGCTCCCTGGACAGGTAGACTCCTGCGTGCAGGGCACAGCACTGGGTTCAGAGTTCAGAGTCTCTCGTTCTCTGAAGCGCAGTCCCAGATCATGGGCAGAGCCAGCGGCACAGTTCTGTCTCCTGTCTGTTCATTCCCCTCCTTTTCTTTTACTGGCCTTTCTCTGGGCCACTGTCTTCCAGTACTGCAAGAACTCAGTAGCTGTGGGTGCTCTTTGGTGTCTTAGATGGGCTTCTGAGGATGTCTGAATCAGCCATGTGCCCAGCTTGCTCTTTTTGATTTGTGTTGGCAGTGTGGAAGGACTTCAAGCAGAGTTGGGCTGCAGAACTCTGACTACGGCAGAGATTTGAAGGAAGAGTTTAGGGGGCGGGAGAGAAGGGCGTTAGGGTCCCTTGACAGCCGAGTCATGGTGGCCGAAGTGGGTGCAGGCTTGGTGGCTGCTAGATGCTAATGCAGGGGGACAGGGAGACAGACCATTCTCCTGCTGGGGAACACCTGCTGAGGAATATTTGCTGAGGAACACCTGTTGTCATATGCCTGCTGAGAGATATCTGCCGAGAGATACCTGGTGAGGGGCACCTATTGAGACACACCTTGTAAGGGGCACCTGACAAGAGGGCACTGCCCCTGGCTAGCTCTAGGTCCTCTGCTGGTGACTTTTTCCTGCCTTGGTACCTCAGCCTTCCTACATGTGTGTCCAGGCAGCAGGTGGCAGCAGTGTCACCTGCAGGGAACTGGGATGATGCAATCAGCAGCCCTCACAGCCCCAGGGGCGCCCCCCACCCTTCGCTTCCCCTTGACCTGTCCACCCAAGGGGCTAGAAGAACTGTCCAGGGGGTGCTTTATATTCCAAGCCCTCTGTCTGATAAAAAGTTTGTGTTTGGCCACTGGGGAATTGTGCACAAACCTCTTGGTACACAATCAAATTTACAGTTTACAAGATTCCAGACGACTTTCACGAGAGATGTTCTAAGAGCCGAGGGACCGTGTGTGACTCTCCCTGGGGCACCATTAAAAAGAAGGCTGGAGGAGTTGTGGAGGCTGGCAGCACTGGGCCGCCTAGCCAGGCTCACGTCTGTCGGGAAGTGTAATGGTTCTGGCTCATTAGGGAAGGGTCCAAGGCACCACAGTGGACGCTGAAGACTTCCCCAATTAGTAATGCTTCAAATTCACCAGGGAGTTCAGCCCGGAGGAGCTAATTAATTTCAAAATGCAATTATGTGTCAGGAAGGTGGAAAGGTGAGGAGAGCACCGAGCTCTTCTCCTGGAGAGGTTCCTCCTCTGCAAATGCACCCGGGGAGGGGCTCTGAGCATGAGGCAGGCCACGGGCTTCCTGGAGTGGCAGTCACCTCATTTCCTGGTCTTTGTGGCCTTTTCCTGCAAATAACTGGCTGTCTCCTCGAGCCTTCAGCTGCATTAGAGCTCACCCTGCTGTCTCGTGTTCATAACATGACTGAAGTACAAGCCTGGAGGCCAGCCTTTCCTAGATGCTACCAAGTCATGAAAGGGCCCTTAGTACTCTTTCAGGGATCATTATTCTCAGCCACTTCTGCATTCTTGCACCACCTATGTTTTAAGGGGATAAGATCCCTTTTCTGAGTGTGTAAACTTTTTGTTGAAATGTAACATACATTTAGAAAAATGCCCAAGCAATCAGAGTATGACTGGATGGTTTTTCATAAAGAGAATGTGTCCATGACAGCAGCACTCTGTCCAGAACCTGGCGCAGCTGAGCCCTGTAGCCTCAGAACTCCCCACCAGGGTACCGAGGGTCTGGTCAATGTGACATCATTTGCAGGCTCTCCCATGGTGTAGAGTGGGGCTCACTCATGGCAGATTGCTGGGGACACATTGCAAGAATAGGCCCTGCCTCATCTGCTCCACGGTGGGGGACAGTTCAGTCATTTCCATTTTTGACCATTATAAATAATGAAACTCTGATCATTCTTATATGATTGGGAGAAATGTGTGTGGATTTCTGTTGGGCATGTGTCTAAGAGAGCAATTGCTGGCCACAGTATACATATATTCAGCTTCAGTTGATAATGTAAACAGTGGTCCAAAGAGATGGTCTCACTGTCCAGGCCCCTTCAGGAGAGAAGGCGTGCCCTGCACCCTTTCCAGCACCTGCCACTGTCTGTCTCCAATTCAGCTATCCTGGGGGTGGCTGTAATACAGGTCAGAGCCTCAAATAATCTTTATAATTAAAAACACATGTGACATAAATAGCTAAACATAAGATGAGACAAGACATACAGAAAACTAAGAAAGATAGTAGGTAATAGGAACAGACTCACAGCAACAATGGGGCTATGAGATGGAATTTAATACATATGTGCATAATATAGGCAAATAACTGAAATAAAGAATTAAAAAATTGGCAGAGTATTGGAAATAAAACCAAAAGTGAAAGAAAATACTCCTTACCCTTGGAAATCCTAGAACTGGAAAATGTAAAACCTGAACTTAAGAGCTGAATGAATAGGTTTGACGGAAGATAAGACACTGTTAAACAGAAAATTAATGAAATGGAAGATAGAGAAAAGAAAACATCCTGACAGAAGCACAGAGAGACAAAATGACATAAAGCACAGAGCAAAGCACAGGCTGTGAGTATATCTATCTCTCAGTTGCAGCAGTAGTCACTGCCTTGCCTTTTATGGTGTCTTCTATTGCTACATGGAAACCCTTTCCAAACTTGGAGACTTAAAGTGAGAACAATTTATCATTTCTCAGCATTCTGTAGGTTGACTGAATATTTCTCTGGCTGGCTCACTCCCTAGGACCTGCTCACTCACATGGGGGTTGGGGAGAGGCAGTGAGCTGCTCTCCATCTCCCTTCTATCCAGGTTGTCTTCGTGGTCTGGTGGCCTCAGAGAACCTGGTGTCGCATTGCAGCATTCTCTCTGTCAAAGTGAGTCCAAGACGAATGACAATGTCACCCTGCAGAGGGGTCAGGATGTCAGGGTCTCAGTACTTGCTGGTGTCAGCTCACTGCCCTCTCACTTATGGGTGCTCTTGCCAAAGGTCAGCTGCCCTTTCCCTCCTGCCTCCTCCTCTCTTCGGGGCTTCAGCACCTTTAATACAGGTGCACTGTTCTATTCGTTCTGCTCAGGGTCCAGCGACCTCAGAATCTATAGACTCTTGTCTTTACTCAGTTCTGGAATATTCTCAATCACTGTCTATCAAACATTGCTCTGTACCAGGGACAAACCTTTTCTGGAAAGGGTCAGATAGTTGTTCTGTTTGTAAGAAAGAATCAGGTTGCAAGACTTTACTTGTTAAAAATAAGAGTGATTTATTATGAAGGAAAATGGATTATAGAAGCAAGCACAGAAAACAAAATAGAAAATCACACTACAGCATGCTAGTTACAGTGTCTACACTCACCAAATCGGGGTCAGCAACAACATCTGGGCTCATAGGCTGGGAAGTCCCACAGTCAGACAACCAGAGTCCCTGTTGGAATGGTCCCAGGTGAGACTTCAAAGTCTGCAGTCCTCAGGGAGCCTTATGTAGGGGCAGGTATTTATTTGATTCTTTAGGAAATTCTCAACTTGTTTTACCATTCTCATCCCACCCATAGTGCGTATGGGCTTCAGTTCCTCTACATCCCTGAGACACTTGTGGTCAGTCTTTAATTATAATCATTTTACATTTAATTATAATCATACTACATGTATAATGGTGCCTCATAGTGGTTTTAATTTGTGTTTCCATAGGAACTAGTGCTTATCATTCATATATGTTCTTTGGTCTTTTCAAATTGCTTGTCCATTTAACAAAATGGGTTTTTATTTTATTATTGAATTTTAGATACAAGCTATTAACTCAAAGAAGGCAAGTCCTTAATTAAACATATGCCTTGGGAATATATTCTTCTAGGCTGTAACTCATTTTTTCATTATTTGAATTGTGTCCTTTATAAACTTTAGTTTTGATGAAGTCCAATTGATTTTTTCTTTTACAAATTTTTGTTTTACTTACATATCTAATAATTTTTTCAGTTTTATTTTTTTAATTTTTTTTTGCGGTACTGAGGATTGAACCCAAGGGCATTCTATTTCCCAGCTACACCCACAGCCCTATTTTTTATTCTTTATTTTTCCCATGTGCTTTTATTGGTGCATTATGGTATTACATCATAATGAATAACATGTTGACATTGACATATATGCACATAGCAAGAAATTTTTGCTTAACCCAAGGTAAAATTTTTTTCTTGCATATTTTCTTACAGAAGTTTTAGATTTTACATTTAGGTATGTGATCCTTCCTTCCTTTGCTAGGGATTGAACCCAGGGGCTTGAACATGCTAGGCAAGTACTTCACTACTGAGCTATATCTCCAGTCTTGAGATCTGTTATGATTTAGGTTGTTTTTTTTTTTTTTTTTTGGTAGTACTGGGGATTGAACCCAGGGGAATTCTACCTCTAAGCCACATCCCCAGCCCTATTTTTAAATTTTATTTTGAAACAAAGTCTCACTAGGTTGATGAGAGTCTCACTACTTGCTGAGGCTGTCCTCGAATCTGAGCTCCTCCTGTCTAAGCCTCCCAAGTACTGGGGTTACAGGCATGCACCACCACTCCTAGCTTGAGTTTACTTTTTTATGTGGTGTGAGGTATGAATCAAGCCCCATTTTTTTTGAAATCTGGATATCCATTTTTTTCCAGCATCATTTCTTTCTCCACTAAATAGCCTTTGACCCTTTGTAAAAAGTCAGTTGTCCTATCTGTTTCTGCACTCTCTCTACTTGGTTTTGATCAGTCTGTTTACCTTGATGCTGATACCACACTGTCTTGATCACCACAGCTTTATAACAGGGTCTGAGCCTTGTTACAGGCTGGTCGTGTTAGTCCCCTGACTTTGTTGCTCTTCTTCAAGTTGTTTTGAATGTTCTAGGTCCTTTGCCTTCCATACAAACTTTAGAATCAGCCCAATGATTTCTAAGAGAGGTTTGTCGAAGTTTTGATTGAGATTGTACTGACTCTATTGGCCAATTCAGGGAGGAATGGCATCTTAACAACATGCATAGTTTTCTTTGTATAGTCACATCTCTTTTGATTTTACATTTTAGATGCTACTGAAAATACTATCTAAAAATCTTTCCGTTTCCTATTTGTTGCTAGCATACAGAAATATGTTTGATTTTTGAGCCTCAGCCTTGCATCCTGCAAACTTGCTTTATAGTGTACTACTTCTAATGGCTTATTGTAAATTCCATTAGAGTATCTCCTTAACTGATCATGCCAGCAAAAACCCTAGAAAGATTTTTGCTTCTTTCTCACCTAACTGGTCTCCTTTCATTTCTTTTTCTTGCCTTATTGAATTGGTGAGAGTCTTCAGTATCATGCTGAGTAAAAGTGGTAGGAGTGAGTGGACAGTTTTGTCTTGCTCTTGACTTTGGGTGGAAGTGTTCCAACTTCACTGTTAAGCCTGGCATCAACTGGGCTTTCTGAAGACACCCTTGATCAGTCAGGTCTTTGTGCATTCTCAGGTTGCTGAGAACTTTCATTCAGGAATGCATGTTTGATTTTTATCTATGTTTTTCTGTACCTAGTGAGATGATCATTTGTTTTGCTTTTTAAAATTTGTTATTGTGGTGAATTGTACTGCTTGATTTTCAAATGCTAAGCCAACCTTGCACTTATGGCTTGAATCACACTTGATCATGATATACTTATTATGCTTTGTGTATATCATTGGATTCTACAGGATAAAAATTTACTTAGTAAATTTGTATTTAAATTCATGAAAAACATGGTCTATAGTTTTCCTTTTTTGTAATTTTTTGTTTGGTTTCTAATTATAGGTAATATTGGCCTCATAGGATGAGTTGGGAAGTATTACCTTCAATTTTCTGTAGATGTTTGATATTATTATTATTATTATTATCAATTGTTATTATTATTATTTTATGGTACTGGGAATTGAACCTGGGGCATTTTACCTCTGAGCTATACCCCAGCCCTATTTTATTTTGAAACCAGGTCTCAGTAAGTTGTGGAAGGCCTTACTAAATTGCTGAGGCTGACTATGATTCTGCAATCCTCCTGTCTCAACCTCCCAAGTACTGGGATTATAGGCATGCACCACCATGCATGATTTGTTTATTTTTTCTTAAATGTTTTGTGCAAGCCCAACTCTCCTGAAGTTTTTTTTTTTTTTTTTTTAGTGTTCCTCAGAATTGAACCCAGTGGGGTTCTACCTTTGAGCTATGTCCCCAGCCACCCCCACCCCCCTTTTTTGTACTGGGGATTGAACCGAGAGGCATCTTACCTCCAGGCTGCACCCTCAATCTAATTTTATTTCTCATTTCATTTGAAAACAGGGTCTCACTAGGTTGCTGAGAACCTTGAGAAGTTGCTGAGGCTGGTTTTGAACCTATGATCCTCCTGTCTCAGCCTCTAAAGTACTGGGATCACGAGTGTGCACTACCATGCCCGGCTCCCAGCCCTTTTTATTCTTTATTTTGAAACAAGGTCATGCTAAGTTAATGCACACTGGCCTAGAATCTGTGATCCTCCTGTCTAGGCCTCCTAAGTACTGGAATTATAGGTGTGCATCAATGTGCCTGGCCTGAAGTATTTTCTGTGTGTGTGTGTGTGTGTGTGAGTCTTTTTATTTATAAATTTAGTAAATACAAGACTATTTAAATTATTTATTTTTGCTTGAATGAGCTTTTAATGTTTGTCTTTCAAGAAATTGGTCTATTTAATCTATAATGTCAATTTATTGGCATGAAGTTGTTCATAATATTTTTTATTATCTTTTTAAGGTCTATAGAATCTATAGTGATGTCATCTATCTCATTCTCATTATTGGTAATTGATATCTTCTCTTTCTTTTTGTGGTATTGGGGATTGAACCTAGGGGCATTTTACCTCTTAGCTATGCCCCAGCCCTTTTTATTTATTTATTTTTTTGTTTGGAAACAGGGTCTAACTAGGTTGCTGAGAGTCTTACTAAGTTGCTAAGGCTGATCTTGAACCTGCAATCCTCCTGTCTCAGCCTCCCAACTACTGGGATTACAAGTGTGTGCCAACATGCCTGGCATTTTGTCTCATTTTTTCCTGATTAGCCTGATCAGAGCCCTTTCATTATTTTTGATATTCTCAATGAACCAGCTTTAAGTATTACTGATTTTATATATTATCTTTTCTGTTTCCTATTTCATTGATTTCTGCTCTGATCTTTATTATTTCTTTTGTTTCATTTATTTTGCACTTAGTTTATTATATTCCTAGTTCTTAAGGTGGAAGTTGATGTCATTAAGGTTTTTTCTCCATTATAGTCTGTAATCTGAAAATTTTCTCTTAAGTACTGCGTTAGTAGCATCTCCTAATTTTCAATGTGTTTTCATTTTCGCTCCTTCCCTCCCTCCCTTTCTTCCTTCCACTGGGTTTAAACTCAAAGTCTTGTACATGTTAGGCAAGTACTCTACTGCTTAGCTCCATTTCTAGCCCTAAAACATTTTCTAATTTCTCTTTTTATTTCTTCTTTGATTAATGGGTTATTTAGAAGAATATTGTGCCGGGCATGGTGGCGCACGCTTGTAATCCCAGCATTCGGGAGGCTGAGACCGGAGGATCCGGGTTCGAGGCCAGCCTCAGCTACCTAGTGAGGCACTCTGTAACTTAGTGAGACCCGGTTTCAAAATAAAGAATAAAAAATAGGGCTGGGGGTATAACTCAGAGGTAGAGCACCCCTGAGTTCAATCCCCAGTACTGCAAAAAAAAAAAAAAAAAAGAAGTATATTGTTTTTTAATATTTAGAGATTTTCCAGAAACCTTTCTTTTTATTGATTTTTATTTAATTCTATTGTGGTCAGAAAACATGCCATGTATTACTTTTAGCTATTTTAAGTTAAGAATTTATTTCGTGGCCTGGAAAACAGGTATATCTTAGTAAATGTCCCATGTGCACCAGAAAAGAATGTGTATTCTGTTGTTAGAGCACTCTGTAAATGCCAATTAGGTTAAGCCGATAGCGTCATTTGAGCCTTCCATATCCTGCTGACTTTCTATTTAGTCTATCTTCTTGGGTCTTGTAGGCAAGTTGTGTTTCAGTCTGTTTTCTGATGGGTCCAATACCTGCTCTTGCCCATCTTCTCTTATTTCTTCATGTGCCTGACTCTAAACACTGAAGAACTATTTGAGGGAACAAAGCACTCTGATATTGTCTTCCTTTAGAAGGGATACTTTTGTTTGTTTTTACTTCCAGACAAATGGTGGAAGTCTGGAATCACGTGACACCAAGTTCAGAGTCTGCACTTGGACATTTCAGTTGGTGACCATAAGTTGCCCAGTCCATGGGGGCTGGGTCTTGTCTGGCTTGGCCTCACTCCTGGGGTGCAGCCCTTTGACCTTCCCACACACGAACAGTGGGTTTCTGGGTCCTGGAGGCTGAGGAGCCTTCCTGCCACCAGCCTCTCTTGCCCCTCAACTGGCAGCCCCTCCCTGACTTTTGACCCTTCGTGACTTTAGGTTGAAATCCTTGTGCTCATCCTCCAAGATGGGGTTAATCTGTGTCACTGCTCCTGTTTTCTCTGAACATTCTGAAACTCTCTCCTGATACTGCCTCTCCTGACCAAATTCTCTGTTCTTAAAGCATATCGACTCTCAGTTTTACACATCATTTTTTGGTTTGACTTTGCAAGTGATTTCTTCAATTCTTCCAGTCCTTATTGCTTCTTTGTTTCTGCCCTCACTGTTATGATTTGCAGGCATCTCTGTTTTTCTCTGAATCGACCCTTCTCTCCTTCCTCCTTTTTTCCCCCTCCTCCTGTTTCCCTTCATGTTCTGTTGTTTTAAGGGCATAATACCTATGTCAACGTGAATATTTATGAAATTTCTTTCTTCTTCCTCTGCTCCCTCTAGCTTCCTCTGTCATGCTCCACCTTCCCATTAGGGACCTTTAGCAGATGTAACCTCAACTCTCTGCTCACATTGGCGAGATCTGAAATGCACCCTGGTGGTCATTCAACTGGAGGATCCCACCTCCAGCCCTCAGAACCCTTCGCTCTTGACTGTGGGATACCCAGATTTCTTAGGGAATTTGTGTAGAGGGGGAAGTAGCTGCCAAATGCAGTATCTTCCGGGCTTCCCTTTCCTATCTCCAGGGGTCTACTGGGGTCAGGGCTGGGCTTTGCTGCCTCTGGGGATGAGGAAGGAACAGCAGGATGTGTCCAGATGGCTGACTTTACTCCTCCATTCTGCAGAGTGGCTTTCAAGAGAGCCAGCCCCCTCTGCAGTCCACCAAGTCTTTCTCCTTCCTCCATGGCTGAGGCTCCTGATGCCCAAGGGCCCTTCTTCCTCCTCACATCCACTCTGGATGATGGTGAGCAAAACAGGCATGAGCCAGCCATGTGGGGCCAGAGATGCACACAGGAGCTGGGCAGGTTTAAGGGCCGTGTTTGTGTGCAAAGGCATTGATGATGTCTGGCAGGGGTCAACCTCCTCTGTGTCCTATGTGTGTGTGGTGGGGGCAGAAGGAGCAGATGGGCTGGGCTGGCTCTTGCTGAAGGATGGGGTGCTACATGGGCCTCGGTATGTGTGGGGGTGGGTCCTGATAAGGATTTTGGGACTCACCCTATAGAAACAGGGCACCTAATGGTGCATGGGGGGTAAAGTAGGGGCAACCAGTTTGGGGAAGTAGATGGTGTGGAATAGGGAGGCGGGGCTTTCCAGGGGGTCCAGAGGATGGGCCTTTGGAGGACCAGGACTGGCTTGAGTGTGCATGGCTGTGAGACCCACTGAGGGCAGGGGCAGGGGCTCTGGGCTTACAGAGCTGGTGCAGTTGAGGGTGGGAATCTGCCCTGGGCAGGGCTGGAGGAACCTCCAGGGTGTGGCCTCAAAGGAGAGTCTGGGCTGGGAGCAGTGGGGTGTCCCCAGGAGCCTCTTCCCACCAGCTGAGACCCTCTGCCTGCTCAGGTCTGTGCTGACCCTGTGTCTTTCATCCTCAACCCCTCCCTTCATCCCAGTCCTTTCTCATCAGTAAATGAGCAGTGTGGCTATCCCCACCAGCCTCCCCCAACACACACACCAGCCCTCCTTGGGCCCTCCTCATCCTTGGTGTGCTGCCCAGGGGTCCCAATTTTCACTGCCAACCAGTGTTGATGAAGCTGCCTTTGCCTGTGCCCCTCCTCTGTCGCCTGCTCTTAGGATATCCCCACATTTCCCCAACTCTCCTCTTGCCCTTGTTCTACTCTCCCCAGCCTAAGAGTGCCTTTCCAGAATAAAAATCTGACAATGTCCCTGCTCTGCTCAAAGTGCTTTGGTGGCTTCCACCTCCTGCAGAAGGAGGTCAGATTAGTCTTGGGGTCACTAGGACCCCAGCCAGCCCTGTGTCTTAACTCTTCTGGCTTCAGGAGGGGTTTTCTCCTCCCTGCCCCACTCCTACTGGGACTGACTTGCAGATGCCTTCGGGTAACCAAGAGTACTGAACGCACTCAGTGCAAGTCCTGTGCCCCCACTGCCCTGACGCCTGGCAGAACTCATTGTGGGCAGGCACTGGGCCCCAGTTTCCAGTGATGATGCCAGACTAGACTGCGATTCCCCAATGCTCCTGGTCTGTGTGGGGCTGGGCAGCACCTGGCCAGGGCTGGTACTTCATATGAAGATTGTTAGTGAAATGATGCATCAGCAAGCCAGTGTTTCGACTTTGCTCTTTTAAAACATCAGTTTGTAGGAGTTTGACTTGGAAGTCCATCCATTTTGGAAGATGGAGGTGCTCATTATCTCTGACTTGAGGCACTTCTCCTAGAGCATTTGCTCCATTGTCCAGTCTGCAGGTCAAGGCCACCTTTTTCTGAGTGCACTGGGCAGGTTTCTGGGCTCCCCTGATGCACAGGCAAAGGTGGTTCCTCAGGGGGTGGCTGGCGTCCAGTAGGAAGCCTCAGGTCAGTCTTGCCCACACTCCTGCCTGAAGTCTCCTCCCTTCCTGTGTCCCTGCCCACATCTCCCCTGTCAATAAAGACCCAGAGAACCCTCAGGTCACCCATCTGGAACCCAAAGGGCCCCATCTGCCCCGGCGTCTGTCCCGCAGCTCACATGTGTGCTGGGAGTCCCCATCCAGGGTGGGGCTGTGGCTTGCATACTTTGTGTCAGTTGCCATTTAGCATGGGGCCTGTTCCACACAGCTGAGCTCAGACCTGTGTGTCAAATAGGAAATGAGGCTTTGACCCTCTACCTCTTGTGTGTTCAGTGATGTCCCGGGAGTGCTGCACTCCCCCGTGTTCATGGCTCAGATGGACATTCTAGACGTCTACGACACCACCAACACAGCTAGGAATCCTCACCTGAAAGAGCTGTCACAGACATGGCGTGGCTTCTGACCACATGCAGCCCACACGGGTGGCTCCAGATTGGGGTGAGGGTGGCCCTGCGTCCTCTTGAGCCTGAAGGTCTGGGCAGAGAACTCATGGCGGGATCACAGCTCACACCACTGAAACCTTTGCATGTTTGGATGGGAATCTGACGCTGGGGGCTATGGTCTGGGGTCTGCCTCCCCTCAGCCTCTCAGGAGGAGCAGATGGAGGCTGCCTCCAGAGGAGACTGAAGAGCTGGATCAGCATGGACACTGATGGATGGGACCCTGGCTGAAGTCAGGGCCTTCTGCAGATGCCCACTGTCCAGTGCCACTGAAGCATGTTTGCTGGGGGCCTCCTGTGCCATGGTCTGATGGACAGTGGGGGAGGGCAGCAGGGGAGGGCCTACAGGCTGGGGCCCTGGCTATGGTTTCAGCATCTGGTCAGTGTCCGGAGAGCTGTGAGCCAGGCCCCAGGGCCCAGGCACCTTTCTTACCCTGGCCTCAGTTATTTTCCTGGCTGCTTACAGAGCCGGTCGCTGGTCAGGAGAGCATCCGGTGGACATTTGCAGCCACTCCCAGTCCTGCTTCCCCTGCGCTGCTCCCAGGTAGTTTGTTCCCTTCCTCACACCATCCTCCTGATGACCATCATGAGGCCTCAGGGGCCTGGCTGGATGGAGACCACCCAGCAGAGGCCACTGGGGCTGATCAGCGGGGCTGACCTGCACCCCCTGTGTGGTGTGGGGGGCAGAGGGTCTGTGTGTGCCGATGTCCCCACCTGGAACCTGAGTGCTCTGTTCCCCTTGGAGGGAAGCACAGCACACTCGGTTGGAAAGAGCCCTGGATGAGCACAGCCCTGGTGTGGCACCTGCAGGGTCAGGGCGAGGGCTCCTGAGGGCGCTGCTGGGCATGCATGAGGTGAGCCACATTGAGCTGCCTGGAGAGCATGCAGGGACAGAATGGGAGGATGTGCTGGCCCCTCCCTTTAGCCCTGACTGCATGAGGTTACTGGTAAGAAGGAACACGGATTGGGAGTAGGTGGGGGTGGTGGGGCAACCTAGGAGGAGGCCCCCAGGGCCTGGGCTGCCCTCTGTAGCACCCTGCGCAGCGCCTGCTTGACCTCCTGGTTGCGAAGGCAGTAGATGACGGGGTTGAGCAGGGGCGTGAGCACTGTGTACACCACGGACACCAGCTTGTTGTAGTCGAAGGAGTAGATGGCCCGTGGGCGGGCGTAGATGAAGAGAGAGGCCGAGTAGAAGATGACCACCACGGCCAGGTGTGACGTGCAGGTGGAGAAGGCCTTCTGCCGGCCGTCGCTGGACGGGATGCGCAGCACCGCGCTGAGGATGGCCGAGTAGGAGAAGATGGTGAGCAGCAGCGGCCCCAGCAGGATGAGCAGCGCCAGGAGGAAGTCCACAAGCTCTGCCACCGACATGTCAGAGCAGGCGAGGTTCAGCAGGGGGGACACGTCGCAGAAGAAGTGGTTCATGACATTGGGGCCACAGAAGCCCAGGCGGGAGATGAAGAACACTTTCCCCAGGGAGATTGTGAAGCCTGAGAGCCAGGAGCCCGCCGCCAGGAGTCTGCAGAGGCCGGGACTCATGACGGCCGGGTAACGCAGTGGGTTGCAGACGGCCACGTAACGGTCGTAGGCCATGACACCCAGGAGTGTGCACTCGGTGCAGGCCAGCGCCAGGAAGAAGTATAGCTGTGCCATGCAGCCCATGAAGGAAATGCGCCGGAACTCAGAGGCAGCCAGGCTGAGCAGCATCTTGGGCACAGTAACGGAGACATACCACACCTCCAGGAAGGACAGGTTGCTGAGGAAGAGGTACATGGGCTTGTGCAGTGGGGGGCTGGCCCAGACCACTGCGATGATCACCAGGTTCTCTGTGATAGTCAGCATGTAGACCAGCAGAAACAGCACCAGCAGACACAGGCGGAGCCCCACCGAGCCTGTGAAGCCCATCAGGATGAACTCCGCCACCTCTGAGTAGTTACCCCTCACAGACATGGCGCCCTCGGCCCTGCCTGGGGAGCAGAGGTGAAGGGTTAGGGGCAGGGAGAGGCCAGGAGTCCCCTTAGTGAAGCTCCCCTTGGGCAGGAGAGGAGGCCTCACCCTTGACATGCCCCAAGACTGCCTATGGCTCAGCCGAGGCATCCAGGCCTGTTCTCCCCTGGACATGGTGTGTGTGTGTGGGGGGGTGCTGGGAGGGGGCAGCCAGCCCAACACAGACATCAGATGTGGTCTGTCCTAGAGGAGACATACAGGCTCTATGAGATCATCTCAGAGGCCTGGCTGCAAGAACTTGCAAACTACATGTGGATGACAGCGTGGGGCACCCTGCACCGTCTGGCTCTGCTCCAGATCTGGCTTTCACCTGCTACCCTTGGGTTGGGGAGAGGCCCTGGCTGGTGTCACTTCAGGCCTAGGGACATCAGACCCCAAAGTCCCCCCACCCCGAACTAGTGGCCAGATCTCAAGAAAGGTGTCCAGGAAGGGTCTATGGGGTCAACAGAGAGGTTGTGGGGTCAGTTGGCAAGTGAATAGCTTTGGGCAAGGTGGCCGAGGCCTGGACAGATGTGCTTGCAGTGATACTGGGGCTCTGCAGAATCTCCCCTGGGGATCATACCTCACCTGGCAGTGATGTGGCACCCGGTGAGCTGCTCACAGGGTGGAAGTCCCTTTGAGACAGTGACGTGGAGAGCAGACATCAGCTCCTTTTCCTGCCTCACAGTGAGCTTGGGTCTTCTCCCCTGCTGGCCTGGGGTTTGCTGACACAAGCGCTTCTGGGGTCAGGCCAGGCCTCCCCAAATATGGTTGACCCTGGACAGGGTCCCTGTGCCTGTTTTAAAATAAATCTGTTTATTTGGAGCAGGGTGTGGCTTTTCCTCCTTATCTATACCCCAAATGCCTCAGGCATGGCTCTCCATGCATCCTCACACTGAACCTCAGAGTAAAGTCCAGCCAGTTTGATGAACAAGCTGGGTGATTCTGTGAGGAGCACATTAGGGCAGCGTGGCTGGGGGCAAACCTCCAGGCTTTTCTCCACCCGCATACTACTACTAGTGTGACCTCAACTGAGGTGGCTGGTGACCACCCCCTTCAGCTGCCCAGGAACCCTGGAAGGGTGTCCCCAACCCGGGTTGGGGGAGATGGGGGACAGGCCCACCCCGAAGTCCCAGAGCTGAGCCTGGAGCAGACTGCCATGCAGTGGTCCCTCCAAGCCTGAGCCTCGGAGGCCTCTGATGCCGGTCAGAGAGTAGACCTCCGAGGAGTGGCTGCTCTCTCCTCCCTCCCCCAGGAGAGCCTGAGACCAAGAACCTTGCAGGATGGGCTCTGGGAGGGGGGGTGGCTCTGCCTAGTCCTCCCCCTGCCTTAGGCTGCCCAGATCTCCTCTCTGAGGCTCCAGGCCCTTGATGTTCCTAAGCCCCACCCCAGCAGGCTTCTCAGGGCCCAATGCCGGCAGGAATGCACAGTTTGCATTAGAGCTCAGCATGTGGGCTCTGGACAGGGCTAGGCTCAGATCCCTCCCTTCCTGTGGCCTGTGGTCTGTGACCCTGGACGGGAAATGCCCTTGCCAAGCCTCAAACTCCTCAGCTGTCATGGAGAATCACAGGCCACAGGCCACAATGTCCTGCCCCAGCTGCTCACAGGGGCAGAAGGCATGCTCTGAAGTGTTCTGCTTAGCCTGGGGAGCAGGAGCAGTCTGAAGGCTCTGCAGGTGCCAGCCCGCGAGCTGGCACCAGTGGATACACTTATTCTGGGTTCTGGGGGTCTTTGTGGGCGCTGGGCAGCAGGAGGGTTTGGTCAGATCATAGCAGGGTGAGATCCAGTGTGTCAAGTCCTTCCTTTGCACAGCCATATGCCTACTGCTGCTGCTATCTCTGCATGGTCTGCCTGGGAGCTGGGAAAGAGGAGGCTTGGGCTCCTCTATCTCCCCAACATGGCTGCAGGAGCCCTTGAAGGGCATCCTGCACCTGGATTGGGGAGGTGTGGGGTGCCAAGACCTATGACCACTAGCTTTTGCTCAGATCTGCCACACATCAGCTTAGAGCATGGAAGAAATACCTGCCTCTTCCAGCCATTTCTCTCTGAAAGGTGGAGTGGGTGTCACTTTATCTGAAGGAAGTGTAGCTGGTTTGTAGCAAGCCTGGGTTCTTGCCACATGGTCATGTGGAGACAAACTGGAAGGTCTTGGTGCTCTGCTGCCAAGGGGTCAGGGGCGCTGGGGATTATAGGGCCACTGAGCCTAACATAGGAGAGCTTCATGGCTTACACTTAGGGACATCGGGGACAAGCCCCCAAGATGTTCAATGCCACACCTGCTCCCCCAAACCAACAGAAGATAAGAATCACACACCCATGTGCCAAACTAGATTTACTCACAGATACTCACAGCAGAACTACACCCACTTGCATGCCACACACATGACCCACATAAGCCTCACACAGACAGCAGGCTCCTGCCAGGTAGACACACTCTCCAAGCAGATCCCACCCAGCACACATCATCCGTCTGCCCAGGAGACAGACACCAAGCTCCAGTCTTGGGAGCCCCACGCTCTTCTCAGCAGTAAGTGGACAAATGCAGCTCTGAATTAGGGGCAGTCATGAAGCTACAGACACGCTGCCCTTCACACCAGCACCAGCAGACCCACACAGGCCCAACCAAGTTACAGGCAAGTATGTTCGGGAGCAATGAGGCACACATGGGCATCTGCAGGGCACACACAGATATAGGCACAGACATGAGTATAAGTGTGCAAACAGGTGTGCACACTGGGGCATACAGTTCCACGCATAGGTAGATACAGAACACACAGGTATACACAGGTGCACACACAGAAAATTATGGGCATATACACAGGTGCACAAAGGCATAGGCACACACAGGTGCACACAGAGGCACATGCTGGCACACACAGGCACACTTAGGGTGCACATGGGCACATTCGTGAACACAGGCACTGGCACGCCTCAGCTCTCACCTGTGCAGAGGCTGCAGAGGCTTCAGCTGGCCGTTCTGGGTTTGAGTGCCAGCCCTGCCTCACGCGTTCTGCTCTGACCACCAGCCCCACGTCTGCACCTGTGGAGGGACCAGGGGCATAACTGCTCTTACTGTTCTTCTCAAACTTTCCTGAGGACTCATCGTCTCAGGGACCTGATAAATTTGGTTCCTTACCTTGTCCTTGAGGACTCAGAGAGGGCTCAGTGTAAAAAGCGGCAGATCATGGTTCTGGAGGAATGTGAGGACCAGGTCTAGGGCAGGGCTGACCACGGCTAACTGCAGGCTCCGGGCCTCTCTTACTCTTGGCTGAAACCAGCCTGGGCGCTGGAGCCCATGGGGTCCAGAAGCCGTTCCAGGACAGGAGAATGTTCACTTTACTGTTGGACGGTGCACAGGCTCCCTGTAACCATGCAGATTTGTTCCAACAAGATCAGAGCTCAGGCGATGCAAACCTAGAGAGGTCTGGCTGCAAAGGTGACCCCCCCAATAAAAAAGAATCCTTCATGTCTCTGAAAATCAATGGCTGGAGACCGAAGACTGAAGCAAGTGCCTCCTCACATGTTCTTAAACTTCACATATAGAAGATGGGGTCCACAGAAGGGTCTGCTGGCTCTGGGCAGGTCTCTTGGGCATGAAGAGGGCAACAGAGAGCTGACACCCTTCCATCTGCAGCCAGAGTATGCTTCTGAAGAGTAAACAGGGTGTGTGCAGAAAAGCCCTGCTTGGCTCTGCTGCTCCCTCCTTCAAAGAACTCGCAGGAGAGAGAAACTCTCAGGTCGGGAGCTTCCCGTGAAGGGGCTGGAGCTGGCAGAAGGAGTGAGGCCACTCCCCGCTGTCCCCAGGTGGCCCCCGGCAGGTCCCCCCCCTCCCTGCCCTGCCACCATGCCTGTCAGACTGGTCAGATGAGAGGCAGATGGACACCCATCTCCAGTCCATTGTCCTTTGGGGGCAGAGCAGAAATGGAGGCATGATGTGGGGTAGAGACAGACACAGACACCCCGCAGGGGCCTGAGAAATGAATCCCCCACCTCCCGCCAGCTCTAACTCATCCTTACCCCTCCTGATCCCTGGCCTGCCCACTTTGAGGGTCACTGGGCAGGCTGAGCTGAGGAAAGGGGTACAGGTGCCAGGATCCTCTCTCCTGGGCACTGAGACCCCAGGGGCCACAGCCCCTGCTCTGCCCTTTCATGGTGGCTCCTCACCTGCACCTTTGACTATTCCAGGCCCCCTACTGGGAGGGCCTGGCTTGATGCTCCAAGGGAAGGGGTGGTCCTGGGGGCAAAGGGTAGTGGGAGGTGAGGGGGAGGTATCAGGGTGATTAATCCTCCATCAGTGCATCTGTGCATAGTCAGCAAAGGAGCCCACCAACTCTAGGGACTCCTGACCAGCCCCTTGGAGATGGGCTGGGAACCTGCAGCCCACAGTTCTGGAATGGGCCCTGATGTGTCTGTTTAACCATGTCTGCCAGGTCTGGCAACAGACCCCTGACCCAGCCTCAGCCCCAGTTCCTGCCAGGGACTCAGATGTGGGAGGAAGATCTCTGGCCTCAGGAAGGCACACTCGGTGTAGAGTGCGGTGGAGGCTGGGGCTGGGGCTGCTGGTGGGCAGAACCTGGATGGCTAGGATAGCCCTGGAAATGTAGACTAAGGTTCCACCAGCTTCCTCAGGTCACCCCCCGCTTCTCCCCAGCCCCTTCCCTGTTGAGCACCACACCCACCACCCCTTCCTTCTAGCCGCAGGGCAGGGCCAACTTCCTGCCTCAGCAGCCTTTTCTGTCCACACACATCCGGTAGAGAGTCTTCCTCTAGGTCTCCACCTTCCTTCTCTCCTGGTTCTAAGTGTCTGTGTGGAAGCTGATCTAGTTGCCTATCTTGTGAACAGAAGGGATGGCACCTGGCCTGTCAGCCTTCTCCCCGTCTCAGTCCTTACCCCTGGGTAGTGCCCACACTCAAGGACAGGGGCTGGGGGCAGGAAGGAACCCAGCCCAGCCACCCTCCAATTCTGCCCATCCTTCCCTGTGCCACTGCTGGGGAGACCCCGAGGCTGCCATCAGATTCAAATGGTGCTTACGCCTCTGGCTCTAGCGCAGGCCTGCCCAAGTGGGTCTCGCCTTCAGCTGAGGTCAGTTTGTCACAACCTGTCCCAGGTATTAATTTACAGCTTCACAAGGTCGTATCTCCAGCCTTCAAGCCTGTGCGTTTCCAGTTACTTATACCTCCTGTCTGCAGCTCAGCCTCCTGCACAAAGGCCTTCCACACTTTTCACTGGGTTCATTCCTAGGTATTTGGTGTTTTTTTCTGTGTTTATAAGTGGGAGTTACTCAAAATAATTCATTTCCTGTTTGCTGCTATGTTTAGTAGACTTGCTGAACTTTCTTATGACTTCTACTAACTTTCCTGCAGACCCTTCTCTCCCTTTTCCACCCCAGTGGCCTGATCTGCCAGTAAGGATGCTTTGGGCTCTGGCTTCCCAGCCCTCTGCGCTGTGTTTGCTCGTCTTCCTGCACCAGTTACCACCTCTGTGGCCGTGGACCAGAAGTGGTGAGAGCAAAAAGTAGGACACTGTGGGTGTGTTCCAGAGTGCTCATTATCAGGTGGAGAAAGTGCTCCCCCCATCTAGTTTGCAAAGACTTTATTTAATCATAAGTGGATATTGAACTTTATGAAAATTTTTTTGCATCTCATAAAATGGTAGCATATTTTTTCTCCCCTGGTTTTTCAATGTGGCAAGCCACAGTGGTTGACTCTGATAAGTTTTTTTCTCAGTACAGCTTTGCACTGCTGGCACAAGGTGGGGCATGCAGCACTGGTGTGTATTTCTTTGTGGGAGTCTGGAGTTTTCTTTGTGGGAAGTTTTTCTTCCTTTAAAAATGCTTTTGTGAAGGTATAATTGACATCAACAGGCTGTACACATTTAGAGTCCACAGTTTGATAAGTTTTGACATACAAACACACCCACGAAACTGCCACCACAATCAAGATAGGAACATCCGTCACCAGCTCTTTCCTCTTCCTGCCCCTAACCCCAACCCTGGGAACCACTGAGGTGCTTTCTAGCACTAAAGGTAGCTTGCATTTTCTAGAACTTGCATTTTCTAGAACTCCTTTGTCTGAACTGTGGAGATTCTTCCGTGAGCATTGGCCGTTGGCTGCCTTCCCTCTCCTCCCGTCCTGCTGATGGGCAGCTTGTTCATCTGCCCACCTGGGTATGGGCATTTGGGCCGTTTCCCTGTTTGAACAGAGTTCATGCTGCTGTGAACACTCTTGAACAAGTCCTTCCTTGCATTGTTTAGCTTCTTTTAGGTGAACATCTAGATGTCAGATGGTATGGCAGGTACTGGTTGGGCTTATTGTGAACCACCCACATGGTTTTCCAGAGTGCTGGGCTGTTTTGAGTTCTGGTCTCTCCCCAGGGTTTCCTGTGGTCAGTTTCCAATTTTAGCCATTCAGATGCGTGTGTAGTGGTTTTAATTTGCATTTCCCTAAAGACTAATCATCTCTTTGCATGCACATCTGCCATTCACATATCTTCTCTGGTGAAGTTCTAAGGTTTTGCTTATTATTTTACTGTGTGTTTTCCTTATTCCTTAGTATGAGTGTTCATTATATCTTCTGAAAATAAGCCCTTTATTAGATACATGGTTTGCAAATATCTTCCCCCAGTCTATAGCTTGTCTTTTTTTTTTTATGGTACTGGGGGTGGAATCCAGGGACATTCTGCCTCTGAGGTACAGTCCCAGCCCTATTTTATTCTTTATTTGGAAATAGGGTCTCACTAAGTTGCAGAGGGCCTCACCAGGTTGCTGAGGCTGGCCGTGAACCTGTGATCCTCCTGTTTGTTTCTAAAGTACTGTGATTACAAGTGTGTGCCACCATGCACAGCTTTCTTTTTGTTCTCTTGAAAGCCTATCTCAAGGAGAAAATTTTAACTTTGCTGAAGTGTCATATCCAAGAGATATTTGTATAACCCAGGGCCACAGAGACTGTCTCTCATATTTTCTTCTATCAGTTTTATAATTTTATATTTTTACATTTAGGTCTAAGATGCATTTGGGGTTAACGTCTGCATATGTTGTGAGGTGTGGCTCAAAGTTCATAGTTTTCTGACTGAATTGCCTTTGCATCTTTCACAAAAGTTGGTTTTTCATATTCCTGTGAGTCTCTTTAGGTGCACTGATCCATTTGCTTTGACGTCTATACCACACTTACTTGACAATTCTTAAATCAGCTGATGTGAGTTTTCTAAATTTATTATTCTTTTTCAGCTACTCTAATTCCTTTGAATTTCCATGTGAATTTTATAAACTTGTCAATGTTTACACAAAACTTCTGGGTTTTGTTTGGAATTGCTCTGAATCTACAGAGCATCTTGATGAGAATTGACATCTGAACAATGCTGGGGATCTTGACCCACAGGCCCAGGGTGCTTCTCAGGTCCCTTGGGCCTTTAGTCCCAGCCTCACTGTAGAGACTTTTCATAGACTATGGTGGGTGTACCCCTAAGTATTTCATATTTTTTTGCAGTACTGGGGATTGAACTCAGGGGCATTCTACCTCTGAGCTACACCCCCAGTCCTGTTTTTTATTCTTTATTTTTGAAACAGGGTCTCACTAAGTTGCGGAGTGCCTAGCACTAGGAAGCTGCATGCACATCTGCCATTCACATATCTTCTCTGGTGAAGTTCTAAGGTTTTGCTTATTATTTTATTGTGTGTTTTCCTTATTCCTTAGTATGAGGCTGGCCTCGAACCCGGATCCTCTGGTCTCAGCCTCCCAAATGCTGGGATTACAAGCGTGCACCACCACACCCGGCTCTTGGTGAACTTCTTCCTGGCTCCTTCCTCACTCCCTCTACCTCCCACTGAGATTGGCATTGATAATTTCACATATGTACATAACATAAATGAAAGTGTTTCTTGGACATACATTTCCATTTCTCTTAACGATATTCCTAAGAGTGGAATCGCTGGGTCATAGGGTACTTCTTGATTTAACTTTTTGAGGAACTACAAATTTTCAAAGTGATTGTACTATTTTCCAATTCCACCAGACTACGAGAGTTCTAGTTTCTCCACATCCTCA
The DNA here is from genome assembly GCA_004027655.1 of Graphiurus murinus. NCBI lineage: Eukaryota > Metazoa > Chordata > Mammalia > Rodentia > Gliridae > Graphiurus > Graphiurus murinus. The sequence goes on along the minus strand of PVLC010005285.1, from coordinate 9,243 downwards.
TCATTATTTCATTGTTATAACTTCTATTTCTTTGTTGAGAATTTCTATTTTGTTCATCTGTTTTAAGAGAATTTGCAATTTATGTGGGAACATTCTTATGGTGACTTTTTCAAAACCTTGCAGATAATTATGATGCCTAATTCCTCTTGGTATTGGCACCAGCTGTGTTTTATCATGCAAATTGTGGTTTTCCTGGTTCTTCATGGGATGCATGATTCTCAGCTGTATCCTGGACATTTTGCTATTATTTTAAGAGGCTCTGGAACCTACTATATCTTCTCTTTGAGCAGGTGAGTAGCCAGTCAGCCTGTGTGTGTATGTGCTGCTGCCTGCTCTGAGGGGGAGGGTTAAGAGTATGGGGTCCAGGAATGTGGGGGAGGGTGACGAGGATGGGGTGCAGGGGTATAGGGGAGGGTGAAGAGAATGGGGTGCAGGGGTGTGTGGGAGGGTGATGAGGGTGGGGTGCAGGGGTGCGAGGAGGTTGAGTTGCTGGGGCTGTGCAGGGCCTAGAAAGAGCATGGTCAGGGAAATTCCCTGGCATCCAGGTAGGAGACGGTAAGGGGTGGCTGAGACCCTCTGAGGCAAAGGGATCCATGCTGGCTGCCCAGGCAATCAGGCTATGCCATGGAGAGAGGCAGGAGGGAATCTGGTGTGGTTGGGTGCCTAGCCTCTCATGGGGGTTGCTGGGAGAAGGCAAAGGGCATTGGACAATTGGGCAGGGTAGATATCATGTGGGTGGGCAAGGGTGAGCCAGACAGTATGGTGGGGGGTAGGGGAGCTGCAGGGCTTTGAGTAGGAGTGAAGATGTGGTATCTGGGAGCAGAGAATGGGTGGAAGGAACCTTTCTTGTATGCCAGGGAATCCTCTGGCCTGCAAGGAGGGCTCCAGGGGGTACCTCAGGCTCCTGATTTCCAAATGAGCGATAGGCAGATGTTTTCCCTTGAGGTCCAGCTGGAGGAGCTTGGGCTGAGTCTGGATGCTTGTGAGGACCCATCATGGCATCCTGTCACTGGAGCAGAGCCCTTGGGCAGGCCCCTGCAGGGTCCTGGGGCCCTGTGTGAAGCCACAGTGCAGGCCTGTACAGAGTGATTAAGCCTTCAGGGAGTGACCACACAGCACTGGAATGGACAGGGGCCTGGTGATGCCAGGTTACTGGACCCTGGAGCCCTGGCTCAGAAGGACTGAATTCCCTGCAGAGGATGAATCTGTCTCCACTGTCCTTCCTGGCAGGCTTTCAGACCCAAGGCAGGAGGAACTACCAGGGATGCCAAGAAGCTTCTGGAAACATCTTTCACCGAAGCAGGCTACAGATTTCAACTGATCATGTGGCAGGCATGTAACGTGGGCTGTGATTTGCAGAGTGTACTTCCAGCATGACCATGGGTACAAGAAGGATGCAGGGGTCTTCTGTGCAGGCGGGAGCAGTAAGTACAACCTTTGGAGTGCCCTCCAGACCTCCCCCAGCTCCACCATGCTGACCTGCCTCTCTGTTCACAGAATTCACAGATCTAGTCTGCAGAACTGCAGCCATCTGGTTTGGCACCACAGTGATGGCTGTCCTATTTCCAGAGGAGGGTGCGCTGCACGTGGCATGTGCAGGAGCAAGGACAACTGCTCCAGGTTTAGGGCTCTGGCATGTGGACTCCTGAGGTACTGCATGTGATGACTCCTGGGACCTGGTGGATGTGGAGGTGGTGTGCCGCCAGCTGGGCTGTGGCTGAGCTGTGGAAGCCAAGCGCAGGGTGGCCTTCGGACTGGCTCTGGGCCCATGTGGCTGGATGAGGTGGGGTGCAGTGAGGTGTCTCTGTAGGGCTTCCTGGCAGAGCCTTGGGGATGCGCAGGACTCAAATGTATTGTGTTCAGGTGAGCCTGTGGGACACCATGTGAACATAGGGGGTTGGAGGTGTCTTCCAGAACCCGCCTCTTCTTGCTCAACCAGACCTCCCAGCACCTGGTCCTGAAGCCCAGGCTGTCCCTGGGCACTCCTGGCACAGGCTGTGGCCCAGCGTCCTCTGGAGTCTTGAGTGCAGGCCTGAAGACAATGGCTGCTCTTGCCCAGCACAAGATGACCCTGAGCTAACGGTTGGGCACATCAACCTGTGCAGAGCACAGGCTGAACTCAAGGGCTCTTCCCTCTTCTCAGGTTTGAAACAGATGGCATTCAGCTCCCTTTGAGTTCACCATCCCTCATTGGTCCCTGCCAGAAGCTTTTATCAGGCTGCACCATGGCCCACCTGCTTTCCTGGACCCACTTCTCTCCTCTCCTCGACCTTCATCCTCATGTCTGAGGCAGGCTTCACGCATTTCCAGCCCTCCTTGTCCTTGGAGTTGTCCTGAGATGTTGAGTATGTTTTCCTTGAACCACTATGGTGACCTTCCTGTCATCTGCTGGCAGAGAAGTCCTCCCTGAGTGGAAAGTTGAGGTTCCTGAGACCCCATTCTCCACAAATGCCCTGGTCTTCATCCCCGCACTTACTGGAGGCTTGGTGATGGGAAAATGCATTTGTGACCATGCTCTCCCAGGTCATCCTTGACCACCTCCCTCTGGGACCACATCCTCCAAGTCAGACCCACCCGTGATCACTTTTGCTCCAAAAACTGCCCATGACCGTGTCACCAAGGAAAATCCTAAGTAACCCTGTAGCTTCACTTGCTCTTGTTTGATTAAGAATCACTAATTTTGGAGGTCATACCGCAGGGCAATACATTATTAGTCTCCCACTGATTCTGCTATAGATAAACCCTCTGACGTGTGTGTTAGATTGATAACGGTTGTCTAGGTTAGTCTTCAGAGACCTGGAGGCCACTTTGGCTGAAAACACTGACTCTTCTCTTGGGCCTGTGATGTCCCCTGGGTGACTGAAGAGGATGGAGAGGCATGGATTCTCTTTCTTCACATTGTGTCTGTCTCCTTTGCTGCCTTAACCTTTGGTCAGATTCCACTCAGATCTGCATGTGGACATGTTGATCATTGGAGACATGTTTTGTCCAGAATGATAATGATGCAGGGTTCATCTGACCTAGAACTTGCTTAGACCCTCTCTCCTCCTTCAGGCTACACCTTCCAGCCACCAAGATTGGAAACAGCAGAAAAGAATTAAGAGAGAAGGCATCTGAGTTCCTAGGGAATCTCCACCTATTCCCAGATAATACATGCACATCCTTCTCCGTCATTAACCTATTCCTCTGATTATTCAAATCCTGTGTCTCTAATCCTTCAATCCCTTGGAATATAGAAGTGATTTGCATGCAGAGCTCCTGTTCTCTATTATTTGGGCACTGATTGGCTCTCAGATGTTGGTTTCCTGGGGAGGAGCTTTTGGACCTGGGTCTGATACCAGTCACACCCACATTGTCCCCTGCACCCACAGCCATGCTCACTCCTGACCATTGTCCAAATCCTCACCCATGATGAGTCTTTCCATGCCCCCTCACACACAGGTTCAGCCTCTTTGGGAAATTTGTTTCTTGGTACCTATTCATTGTGCTGTCTGGAATAGGTTTGCTAAAGAGGAGGTATCAATGGGCCTTCGTGAAGTTCTGGTAGATGTGGTCCCTTATGGTGTCCTTGTGTAGAATGAAGCTTCCCAGGGCTTTGGTGGAGCTTGGACCCTCATGAGATGTTGGAACATCATGAATACTGCAGGAGTGCTCATGCAGAATGGTCCCTCAGCCAAGTGGGGACTTGATGCTAATGGTGTGTCTTGCCTAGTGGATCCTTAAGGTATCTAGGAGGAGACAGGACCCACATGGTAATCGACCCACATGGTATCCTGGTGTGTAACAGACTTACCTGCTGGATAGAGAACACTGCAGGTATAGTATGCTGTTGACCCCAGTCTGCTTGGGAGTTTTGGACACTGGTCTGGATTTTGGAAGGACAATCTGGATGCTCATGACCTGGACAATTCAGCTGTGCTGAGCCTCAGAGTCCACTGGGAATTCCAATAGCAGAAGAGGATGTGGGACTTACCTTCCTGTTGGTCTCCCTCAGGTTGAGTTCCGGTCTTAGTCCTGGTTGTACCTCAGGGCCTACCTGTCCCCCCATTCCCATGCTGATTCTGTCACCTCTAGAGCTATCAGAAGCTCCCCACTTGGAGGGCTTAAAGTTGGAAGTTTTCCCAAATGCCCTTCTGGTTGGTTGGATTCATGAGAATTTTTTAGAGATCTGGTGGCTGGAGTGAACTTCTGGGCCTCCCCAAAGGTGACTTGTGTTTTGGGAGCTGTGTTTCTTCAGGGTGTGCTCAGAAGGGTCCCCACGTGGCTTCTTCCTCTGTGTTGCCATGTAATTCTTAATACTTTTTAATTCAGAGGCTTCGTATTGTCTTTTTACCTTGGGTTTGGGAAATCATGGATCTAGTTCATTGAGAATATTCATTTACAAAATTGTATGCTCATTTAAAAATCTTCAAAATGAACAGACAATACACCAGAAGAAAACAAACATACAAAAAATTCGCCTCACATTCTATTACCCAGAATGAACATTTTTAACACTGTGGATATGTTCTTTGGGAACTTTATTTGCATAAATGCATAGAGATGAGCATGGTTTACAAAATTCATCATCATGTGACCTGTACATTTTCCTACGTATTTTCCTCTTGAAAATCATTTGATTATAGTGGCTCATCAATAAGTAAAACATCATGAATAATTTTAATGGCTGAGCTGTCCTCCAATATACAGATGTTCCTTAGTTTATTTCACCGACCACCTGGGTGGATTGCACTCCTAGCTGCCTTGTGTGGCCACTCCTAATCCTGCAGGTTTACCCCACAGGAGGTGTGCATGAGTCCTTCATGACTCTAGTCCTTAGCTTGCATGCTTTTAATATGTTGATCAAATGCTCAGCCTGTCTGTCCACAACATTCTGATCGAGTCATGTCATCAGTCGCATCTTGTGAGTGAGACGGAGAAAGGCTGTCACTCTCCCAGCAGCTGCGGCCACTGGCATTGCTGGGGAAGGCTCCTCATGCTCACACTAGGGCTGCATGGGGCAGCAGCTGCAGGAAGCCCAGCCTGGCCTCACCACATGCTGCTGGCGCTGTCTGGCTCTGGCAGGGGGTGAGCACCTGCTTCAGGTGACAGATGTTGGCTCTGATGTGGGGGGAGGTGCCCAGGATGCTCATTGGCTGCTGTTTCAGAAGGGTGTCACTGACAAAAGTGAGTCCACCTTCCACCCAGAGCAGAGCTTGCCCGCCTGCTCTGAGACTGGTCCTGTGACTTCAGGCACCATGTGGTCGGGCACGGTGTCGTTCCCTCTGGGGCTGTGGCCCCTGCTCCTGGCCTGCTGGACCCACTCTCCAGGTGAGTGCGCTCTGTTGTCTGGTAGGCTCACAGGTGTAGGACATCCATGAGTGGCCAAGGAGGACACAATGCCAGGCAGACTCAGTACCTCATGCTTTCATGCACATTTTTTGCTAAGTTTCATTTCATGAGAGCAACCATACGATCTCATCAAATCCGGGGTATTAGTGATGGCAAGTTCTATACTGGATCAATCTGAATGAATATCCAGAATCTTCTCCTTCTGTCCTGTGTTTTTGTCTCTGAAGGCCTGGCTGTGAAGGAGTCCCTTAGTCTCCTGGGGGGCGGAAACCACTGTGAGGGCCTCCTGCAGGTGCAGTATGGGGGACACCAGGGCGCAGTGTGCGGGGACCGCTGGGGCATGCGGGAGGCCTCGGTGGTCTGCAGACAACTTGCCTGTGGCCCGTTGAGAGCTACATCCCAGTACGTTCTGAGGCCCCAGGAGTTGGAACTGCCTTGGCTGCATGGTGCCCAGTGCCACAGTGAGGAGGCCTCTCTCTGGAATTGCTCCCTGGGAGACTGGAGGCCACTCAGTGGCTGCAAATGCCAGTGCGTGGTGATGATTATCTGCTCAGGTATGTTGGTGGGGACCCCTGGGCCCCATAGTCCCCAGACCCTCCTGCCTCTGCTTTGCTTCTTGAGAGGAGGAGGGAGGGTCTGACCAGGCGAGTATGTCTGTCCCCTGGGGATCCAGGCTCCTTCCTGATGCAGGATGAGAAGCAGTTTTCATGGTTTCCTTCTGTAGCTCGGACTCACTTTCCACTCTCTTCTTACATTGGAATTCAGGCCTCTGAGTTCAGTGTCAAACTGGGCCTCCCTTTGTTGTCCCAACGGCCACTTTAGGGAACACCCCGGGGTCCCCACACACCTCGTTCACAGAGCACAGAGTGTTCAATGAGTAATGCTTCAGGGTGATGGAGGAGCTGCTGACCTGGGCTCCCTGGTGGCCACTCCTCATGCTGTGCCACCCAGACCAGGACAGGGCAGTCCTAGGAGAAGGGGTCAGTTACCCCAAACACCCGGGGGAACCAGCCCAGGGTGACGAAGCAGCAAGGGGCCTGTAGATGCCTGTCAGGCCCTGTCAATGCTCAGCCCCTGTGTTTGTGTCTCTGGGTGATGCTGGTAGGACTCAGTTTCTCTTCTGTGCCACCAGGTGGTACCTTTCGGCAAATGAGCCTTGTTGGTGGTGGCAGCCCCTGTGCTGGGACCCCTGAGTTGTTGAACCCTGATAGCTCTGTCCTGAGGTGTGAGATGCACAGAGAGGAGGCAAGCATGTTGTGCAAACAGCTGGAGTGCGGCCCTGCTCTCCAGTGGGCCAGAGCCTACCCTGGAGGGAAAGCCGAGGGCCAGGAGCAGAAATTTGTGACCTGCCAGGGATCAGAGCCCGACATTTTCTATTGCAAGATCAACCTGAACTTCCTACAGCAGTGTGACCTTCCGACCTACACTGAGGTGGTGTGTGCAGGTAGGGACTTCCCATCCAGGGCATCTTGGCTTGGATGCTTGTGCATGGAGCAGGAGGCCATGGTGTCTGCCTCTCAACACTGGGGCAGTGTCTAGGGATGCTTCCTCCCATTCATGGTGGCTGAGAGCTTTTGCTTTTCCTCTGAGTGGTGGTCCAGGGAGGCCCTGGGGCTGCTCTGCCCAGGTTTCCTACCAGGCCTGATTCCTGGGATGACAGTATGAGGGGGAAGTGCCCATCTCTGCTTCCTGGGCATGCCAGCGCCTGTGTCTCCCCAGAGGGCATAGGGTATCAGGGGAGACTTTGCAGTCAGAATATGTAAGACAGCCTGGTTCACGGGAATCTGAGGCGGGTGGAAGGGTCCTTGAGGGTTCTGCAGATGTCAGGACCTGCCCTGCAGGCCTCTGGGCCCTGAGCTTGGGCAATGCCAGGTGGTCCTGGGTCCTCCTGCATTGTCCCTGCCTGTGGACTGGATGGTGGGCTACCGGGTGGATTCACCCCAGCATCTTGCAGGAAGCTGGTCCTGTCTTGTGTTTCTAGAGTCTTGTGTCTGCCCTCAGGACATGTGGAAGCCCGTCTGGTGGGTGGCGAGCACCCCTGTGCTGGACGTTTGGAGGTTCGCCGGGGCCTGACCTGGGGCACCGTCTGCGCGGCTGACCTGGACCTGCCCATGGCCCATGTGGTGTGTCGCGAGCTGCACTGTGGTGTAGCTGTGTCCACTACTGGTGGTGCCCACTTTGGCCAGGGCTCTGGGCCCATGTGGAAGGAGGCCTTCCGCTGTGTGGGCAATGAGTCCCTGCTGTTCCACTGCCCGAGGGAGCCTAGGCACCAGTGCACACATGACCAAGACGCCAGACTCTCATGCTCCGGAGAAAGTGAGTCAGAGACCCTGATATACTGGTGCTTTCTGCGCTGTGTCTTGGCCAGGGGCAGGGTGGCTCTAGGGGCTTGGGCTGTCAGGGGTGTCATTGTCTAGACAGGAAGAGTCATCAGGGCCAGGTCAGTCTGTCACAGATATCCCCAGACTCCAGTCTCCTCTGTTCTCCAGCTCTGCTGTGTTTGTTCACATTTTCTACCTTTATGGAGAAATGTCTGTTCACATCCTTCACCCATTTCAGAAATCGTTTGCTTGTCTGTTCGTTGCATGGTTGCTAATTTCTGTCTATGTCTATGTATTCTGGATGACAGACCATGGTAAACATAATATACAAATATATTTTTCCCATTCTGAGAGTTTTCCTCTCCCTTATGTATCCTTTTATACATAAAGGTTTGTAATTTTGACTAATGTTGACATCTGTTCTTTTGTAGCTTCTGCTCTTGGCGCCATATCTAAAAATCTAATTGCCTGATCCAAAATTGTGTCACCTTACCTCAGTACTTCCTGCCAGGGCTTCTGAGCACTGGCGTTTGTGTCTGGGGGCTGCTCCACTTCAGGCTGACGTCTTTTCATGGTGTCTGCAGGGCTGGCCCCGCTCTCCCCGGAGGGTGTGCACCATTGGTTCTATTCTTTCCCCAGTGGTTCATCATGGCACCTTTTAAAAACATTTTGACTATAAATGTGTGAGTTTATTTCTGTGCCTCAGTTCCATGCTGTCCACCTAGCATCTGTTCTTAGCAGTACCACACTGGTTGTTTTACTCTAGATCTGCAGTAAGTTTGGACAACAAGAAGTATGAGCCCTCCTCCTTTGATCCTTTTTTAAAATACACCTTTGTTGGTGCTTGTAGCCTCACATTCTAGTGAAGTTCTGAGTGATAGGGATATGCAAGCCCACAGCACTTGGCGAGCTCCCCCAGCCCCCTTCCCCGCTCCCTCCCCTTCCCCACACAGGATATCGAGGGTGGCGTTGGTAATTTCACATATGCACACAACATCAGTGGAAATGTTTCCTTCATTACGCACATTTGATCTTTTCATACAGTTTTGGTTGTCCGGGATCCCTTCATATCCACAGGAACTTTTAGGATTAACTTTTTCATTTGTTCAGAACACAAGCTGTTTGGGTTTTGCTAGAGAGCAGTGAAACGGCAGAATGCTTGGGTGTGTTGCCACACCCACAATATCGAGGCCTTCAGCTCTGAACATGGGGTGTTCCCTTCATTAGAATCTTGTTGAATTTGCTTTTTTAGTGAAATGGATATTTAAAATGTTTTTATTTTTAACTGACGCATGGTGATCGTACTTATTTATAGGTACAGCTGACACTGCAAGATGTGTACAATGTGTACTGATCAGGTCAGGGTGACTGGCATGTCTGCCACCTGGGCATATATGCTTTCTTTTGTGTTGGAGACATTCAAAACCTATTTTGAGATATTCAATTAATTTTTGTCAACCATAGTTATCCTATTGTGCTAGAGAACACCAGAAGCCATTCCTCCTGTTCAGCTGCAACTTGCCACCCAGTAACCATCTTCACACCATTGCCCTACCCTTCCCAGGCTGTGGTAACCTCTCTCCTCTCCTTC
>PVLC010005284.1:0-77623 GCA_004027655.1 Graphiurus murinus | reverse complement strand
CCCATTTTTTGATTGGGTTATTTGCTTTCTTAGTTGCGATTTTCTTGAGTTCTTTGTATATCCTAGATATTAAACCTCTATCTGAAGTGTAACTGGCAAAAATTTTCTCCCACTCTGTAGGTTCTCTGTTGAGGTTCTTGATAGTTTCCTTTGCTTTGCAGAAGCTCTTCAGTTTAGTGCAATCCCATGGATTGATCTAATACTAATCCATAATTAAAACTCTCAGCAAGTTAGAAATGAACAGAAACCATCTAAACTTAATAAAACTATCTAAAAATTCTCAAATTATTCTCATCACTTATAACTTGTATCAATGCAGAAAAACATTTAACAAAATCTAATACTAAGCCGGGCGTGGTGGCGCACGCTTGTAATCCCAGCATTCGGGAGGCTGAGACCGGAGGATCCGGGTTCGCGGCCAGCCTCAGCTACCTAGTGAGGCACTCTGCAACTTAGTGAGACTCGGTTTCAAAATAAAGAATGAAAAATAGGGCTGGGAGTATAGCTTGGAGGTAGAATGCCCCTGAGTTCAATCCCCAGTACCGCAAAAAAACAAACAAACAAAATCTAATACTAATCCATAATTAAAACTCTCAGCAAGTTAGAAATGAACAGAAACCATCTAAACTTAATAAAGAATATCTAAAAATTCTCAAATTATTTTCATCACTTACAACAAACTTACCACTTTAGTGGGGGAGGTGGTTAATGAAGGAGGCCATCCAGGTGTGAAGAAATGGAGTATATGTAAAATTTCTGTACTTTCCAGTCGTTTTTTTTTTTTTCTGTGATACCAACCTCTAGAAAATATAGCCCACTTAAAAATGACTATAGCTATCATTCTTCATGGAAAAAGACAGAATACTTCCCCCTAAGATAGGGAACAAGTCAAGGATTTGGTTCTTCTTCTTCTATTCAACATAATTCTAGAAGCCCTAGCCCCTGCCATATGGCAAGAAAAAGAAATGAAAAAATGTATAGAATCAAAAGGAAGAAATAAAATTGTCCCTATTTACAAATGATATGACTGTCTATTTAGAAAATCTGAGCCTGGTGTGGTGGTGCACACCTGTAATCCCAGCATCAGGGAGACTGAGACAGGAGGATTGCAGGTTCAAGACTAGCCTCAATGATGTGAGATTCTCAGCAACCTAAAAGAACCATTATAAAATAAAAAGGGCTGGGTATTTAGCTTGGAGGTATAATTCCCCTGAGTTCAATCCCCAGTACAGAAGAAGAAGAATCATCTTATGGATTCTCAAACTTATAGAACTAAAAAGTAATTTCATCAATGCCACAGGATACAAGATAAAAAAAAACTCTTTGTAATTTCTATACATTAACAATAAACATATTAAAGTCAAAATTATAACACACTTATAATCCATAAAAATAAAATAAAATATTTAGGTATAAATTTTTTAAAAAGCATGTACACTATTTATATACTCAAAACATAAATGCTGATAAAATAAGTCAATGATGACCTAAATAAGCAGAGTGACATACCATATTCATAAATTGGGTGAATTGATGTAGTAAATATTTCAATTCTCCCCAAATTAATTTGTAGGCTTAATGCAATTCCTATCAAAATGTAATCAAGCTTTTTTAAAGATTGTCAACCTTATTTCAAATTTTATATGAAAAACATAGACTGTAGGATAGTTAAGATAATCTGTTATAGTTAAATATGAAACGTCCCCTAGAGAGCTCATTTATTAATGTTTGGAGTTGATGGTATTAAGTCATGAGGGTTATAATTGCAATAGTGAATAAATGCATTTTAATGAATTTATCTAGGGTGTGGCCTGCACTGGTAGGGTGTGGCTGGAGGGGTGGATTCCTGGGGTTGTGGCAATGGAGATTATATATGGTTCCTCCTCCCCCTGCTCACTCTTTCTTGCTTCTGGCCTCAGTGATGTGAGGAGCACAATCCTTGTGCTCTCCCTCCATCCACCTCCCACTGCCATGCCCTGAGATTCTCCGTCCCCAGCCTCACATGGACTGAGCCTAAAACTCTAAGAAAATAAATCTCTTTTCCTCTAAGTTATGTGGTCAGATTTTTAGATTAAAGCTGTAAGAAGTAAGAATGTGGACCGGAACATAATCCAAACAGAAGTAAGTATAAAGTGAGAGAACTCACTCTGATATCAAGGTTTACTCTGCAGCAACAGCAATCATGGTTTTGTAGTACTGTCAGTGGCATAGATGCAGAGACCAATGGAACAATAGAAAAAAATCTAGAAGAAAACCCACAAATATTTCCAACTGTTTTTTTAACTGATTTTGACAAGAGTGCAAAAATAATCCAGTTTATGAAGGATAGACTTTTCAACAAATGGTGACAGTGAACATTCACATACAAAAAGAAAAAGAACATCAATCTTAGCCTCATAATCTCATACAAAAATTAACACATTAAATAATGGACTTAAATATAAAATATAAACAGTAACTCTTTAGAAAAATATATTCAGGATCTAGGACTAGACAAAGAATTCTTATACTTGATATCAAAAGCATAATTCATGAAAGAAAATGTTAAGTTGGTTATTCTATTAAGTAGATAAAAGGTTTAGTCATGGTGACACAAATCTGTAATCCCAGGATTTGGGAGGCAGAGATAGGAGGGTCACTGGTTTGAGTTCAACCTGGACAACTTAGCAAGATCCTCAGCAATTTACCAAGACTCTGTTTCAAAAAATAAAATAAAAAGAATTGGGGGTGTAGCTCAGAGGCAGAACACCCCTGGATTCAATCTTCAATACCCCCCCCGGAAAAAATGATAAAAATAAAAGCTGCAGACTGAAAGAAAAGCCATATATCTGACAAATGATAAGTAGAATAAATGGAGAATTCTCAGTACTCAATAATAAAAAGCACATAAGCCAATTAGAAAATTGACATGAATAGAAATTTTACTGAATAGGATATACTGATGGCAAATAAACATAGAAAGATTTTCAACTTCATACGTTATTAGGGAAATGTGAATTAAACCACAAATAGCTATCACTCCATTCCTATAAGAATGGGAAAAAATAGTGACCACACCAAATTCCAACAATGATGTAGAGAAATTGAATCACTCATGCATTTCTGGTAGAGATGTAAAGAGGTATACATCAACTGGAAAACAATTCCATTATTTTTTTCAAAAAAATAATAAAACACTAAGCATGCAGTTATCAGATAGCCCAGCAATTCTACTCTCCACACTTATCTTAAAGAAATGGAAATTTATGTTTACATGAAAATCTACAAATAATGCTCATGACAATTTTATTATATTCATATTACCCCAAAATTGGAAATGATCTAGATGTCCTACAAGAGGTGAATGGTTAAAGAAACTGTGGTGTATACACACACACACACACACACACACACACACACAAATACACACACACACAAATACACACACACACACTATAGAATAGAACTCAGCAATAAAAAAAGAACAAACTATTGATAACACATGACAACTTGGCTAAATCTCTAGGGAATTATGATGAGTGAGAAAAAGCCAATCCCAAGAAGTTGTATATTATATGATTCCACTTCTGCAACACTCAATAACTAATGAAATTGTAAAATTGGAGAATTGATTCGTAGTTTCTAAGGAGTATGTATGTACAGAGGTCAGAGTGAATGGGAGGGAAAAAGGTACAGATAAGAGCAACATGAGGGATCTTTGTGGCAATGCAATTGTTCTATCTTGACTCTATTGGTGGTCACAAGAGTCTATACATGTGATAAGTTGCACAGAACTAAATACATACACAGAGATGCACACCCTTAAATGAATGCATGTAACACTGGTGGAATCCGAATAATGGTATGTAATCAATGTGAACTTTCCAGTCGTGATATTGTGTTTGTCAGCTTTTCGTCTCTGTGACTAAAATACCTAACAATAACAGTGTAAAGGAGCAAGGGTTTACTTTGGCTCACAGTGTCAGAGGTTTCAGCCTGTGGTCCATTGCTCTGGGTCTAAGGTGAAGGAGCAGTACATCATGACAAAAGGCATGGTGGTAGAAAGCTGCTCAGCCCATGTCAGCCAGGAAGGAGACAGAGAAAGAAGGGAAGCAGCTGCGATAAGATACAGTCCCCAAGGGCATGCCCTTAATAATCTGTTTCCTCCAACTATTCCCCACCTGCCTAGGGTTTCTCCTCCCAATAATCCATTCAATTTATGACTTCTAAGTGGTTTAATCCACTAATGAACCCTCATGTTCCAATCACTTCCCCAGAGACCCACCCCTGGGCATTGCTGCACTAGGGGCCCAGTCTGCAACACATTTGGGGTACATTTGAGCTTTGGAGGCACATTTGAGATCCAAATCATAGCAGATATTATACTACAGTTTTGTAATATGATAGCATTGGGAAAAACTGGATGATGGATAGACAGGCTCTTTTTTAATTATTTCTTATAACTGCAGATGAATCTCAATTATCCTATAATAAAAAGTTAAGGGGAGAGAGAGAGAGAGAGAGAAGTAGTTTTCCTATGGAGATCTGAGCAATCTTATGTTTTAAAAGGGAAAGTATGCAGTAAAAGTCAAATCATATATCAAATGTATAATTATATAATTATACATCTGAATTACATTAAAAATGACCCAGCTATACCACTGCTTGATATCTTTTCAAAAGAATTAAAGTCTTAATACTATAGTGATACATGTATATCCATGTTTGTAGCAGCACGATTTACAATACCTAAATATAGAACCAACTTAGATATCCATCAAAAGATGAATGGATAAAGAATTTTACTCAGTCATAAAGAAGAATAAAATTATGTCATTTGCAGGAAAATGAATGGAAATAGAGAATATTATGCTAAGTGAGATCAGCTAGTCTTAGGAAGTCAAAAGTTGAACATTTTCTCTCAATGTAAAAGCTAGAGAGAAAATAGGAAACAAAAAGAACATCGGACAAATGAAGAGGGAAAAAGAAAAGAGTAAAGAAGTGAACCTGAGGGGGAGGGAGGGGGAGGGAATGGGGTGGGAATTGGGGAAGGGGTCAAATGAGAAGTGTGTGCAAATATGTTGTTAACAACTTGTACTTAACAAAGATGTATGCTATATTGCGCGAATTACTACAATAAAAAAATTTTTTTAAAAGTGCTGCATGATTTGGGGCAAAAGTCAAATAACTAAAAACACTGGCATATACTTTTACTTTAAAATTTGTCTTTTAAACTATCTCTGGCCTTTTCTCTAGCCAAAAGAGGGGAAAAAAACAAAACAAAAAACTTCAGATCCTCACTGAAGCCTTCGCCCAAGAAGTCCCCGATAGCTTTTCAAAGCAGCTTAGTGCCAAACATTCTTTGAACACCCACTATAGTCTGCAGCTTGACAGAAAGGTGTTTTTTTTTTTTTTAAGTTGCTTTCTGACCATACACAATGAGTTCTCTTCTTATCTGTTTCCTGATTACTCTCTGACCTTTACTATAATAGAAGAACATCTTTCAGCTTCTTACAATCTGTTATAAAATTTAGATGACAGGAGGGATCCTCAAATCTGGATTTTCTGACTCCTAGACCAGTGTGATCTTCCTATGTTTTCAGCAGCTATTCATAGCATTTGGCCAGAACTGACATTACTACATTATAAACCTGCAGCCTTTTCAAACTCTCCCATTTTTAAACATCTCTAAACTTCTGTAATAATTATTACCTATACTAATGAGTTTGATTCAAACTGAAGCATAATTATGCAATAAAAAGCACTAATTTCAGGTGTAAGGATTTTTAAATTTTGATGTTTTTATTCTTAAATCAGAATATTTATTGGCCACAGAACATTTTATTGTACTACATATTTTAGAATATTTATCACTCTTTGCCTCTGTTGTGTAAATAGGGGTGGAGAACGCACTTCTTAAATTTATTTATTATGTATAATTACAATGCACTAATAAAAATATATTGAAATAAATATAGTGTTAGTTTAATGGATATTAGAAATGAATCCATCCCTACATTATCATAATCATAATCAAGTTATAGAACACTTCTATTACCCCAAGAAGTTCCTTTAGCCCTTTTCTCCAGTCCCCAACCCCAGGCAACTATTATTTTGTTTTCCATCACTACAGACTAGTTTTGCCTATTTTAGAATTTTACTTAAATGGAAGCATAAAGAGTGTATTTATTCTTTGGTGTTTGTCTTCTTTACCTCAGCATATTGTTCTTGATATTTATCTCTGCAGTTGTGTGTAGCTTTTTTTGGTATAGTAGTATTCTCTTTTGTTATCTATATTATATTTTATCTATTTATTCACTTGTTCCTGGGCATTTTGGTAATTCATAGTTCTGAACTATGAATAGAGAGGCTCTGAATATTTATGTGCATGTCTTGGTGTGGAGTCACATGCTGTCATTACTCTTGAGTAAATACCTAGGAATGAAATAGCAGGATCAAATGATAAGTGTATATTTATTTAATTTTATAAGGGACTGTTGGATTATTTTACATTCCTACCAGTGACAAATGAAAGTTCCAGTTATATTCTTGCTAACATTTTCTAATTCTTTTTAATTTTAGCCATTCTAGTGGGTATGTAGTAGTCTATTTTGTACTAAGTTGAATTTTCCTGATGACTAATAATATTATAAATCATATATGAGCTTACAAGCTTTCATATATCTTATTTTGTGAAGTGTCTGCTCAAATCTTTTGCTTATTTTTCAATTGAGTGTATATATTCTAGAGAAAGTCTTTTATTGGGTACATATTAGTGAATATTACCTTCTAATCATGGATTACTTTTTTCTTTTCCTGAAGAATATCTTTAAAGATCATAAGTTTTGATTTTAATAAGATCTTACTTATCATTTTTTAAATGTTATGATTAGTCCTTTTGTGCTTTATCTGTTGTTACCTACTTCAAGATCAGGGATGATTTTCCCTATTTTTGCCAATAGATACTATAGTTTAATCTTTTATCTTTAGGTATATCAATCATTCTAAATATCTTTTGATTTAAAAATAATAATAAGAGCCAGAACTCAATTCCCTCCAACCGTATCCATTAATATTAGACTTACTTAAATTAAGTTGGTTAGAGATTTTAGTTTGTTTTAAAACCTGAAGAATTCTAGACAATGCAGCAAGAACATTCAGATCTCTCAAGGAGGATTCCAAATTTATAAATTGCTTAGTTTTTTTTTTTTAGCAAAATGTCTGTATTTCACATGTACTAAAGCAAAGACACTAACTATAAGAATTTCACCTTAATTATGTTCTTATCAAGAACTCCATCCCTGGTTCTCTCCTTACTCTTGAAATACTCAGAGTTCAATAGATTTTTCAAGGAAGAAATGGCAAAAGGGTAGCAAATACCGATTCTACTCCTCTCCCTTACCCAAGATGGGGAAAATTATCACAAAACTAGTTGATTCTAAGTCATCTGCGATTGTTCTCTTTCTCTTCTCTGATATTCTAATATATTTACAGTGACGTATTCTTTTAAATGAATTGGTCTCTGGAAATGTAGAGGGGAATTTCATAGTGACTTAGGAAAAGTATCTTATAATATTGATACTTTCTATCAATACAAGTAACTTCATGTATGTATTTATCACTCTGAACCTCACTATGATGTATCATTACAATGCACCAATAAAAATGTTGATTCTTTTTATGTATGTGAAAATAAATATGCATTTCACTATTTTATTAAAATATGATTCTATTAGTTTGATATACACATACACATGTATACATATATACATATCATAGCATGAACATCATATAAATGACAGATACATGGTAGGTAGGTAGGTAACTAGGTAAGTAGATAGATACATACTAATGGTCTACACCTACTGAAAATGAAGTTCCAAAGCACCATTCTGGTATCTACAATAATGAGAAAGAGGTTCTTAAAATTGTTCTGGCTCAATCTTCACACAAAATAATCCTAATTTACACAATTATGGGATGTCTAATTTATTTTAAATGTGTTCGTGCTTGCGTATAGTTTATTATAATAGTTTATTGTGATCCCAGAATAGATTCTGTGTTTCTACAATAAGAAAACACTGCACTGTGCTCTACAGCAGTGATTTTGAACTCTGGCTGCATGTTAAAATAAACTTGGGAGGTTTTATAAATACCAATGGCCAGGCCTACTGCAAACTAATTGAATCAAAATCTCTAGAGTTGAGATTCAATGTTTCCAATGATTCTCATGTTCAGACGAATTGAGCCATTGTTCTGGAATAGCAATTCTCAAAGAGTGATCAGGGACCACTAGAGGTCCTTGAGATTCTTTAAGGAGGTCTATAATGTCAAAAATCAAAACTTTATCCCTAAACCCCATATAATTGCTAAAAGTAACATTCACATATAATATATACATTTTTTTAATTGAACTGATTCAATCATGATTTTGATTTTCACCTAACTTAATACAGAGCCTCTTAACTAGGATATTCTAAGTCAGGGGTTAAAGGACTAATAAAGGAAAACAACAAATATTCCTTTGCCTTTCATTTTATTCAAAGGTTTAGAATAAGAAAAATAAACCATTATTTGCAAGTTCACTCTTCCTTGCTTAGCAATTTGGTAGAAGAGTTTCAAAAGCACAACTTAATATAAAGAAGAAAATAACTTTTCCAACACTTGATAACAAAGTGTTAGAAACTAACCAAAAGCAAGAGGAATGGAAGGTGAGGTGATTATTCCTGAGCCCTTCGGGGAGTATCTCTAGCTTGTGTTCTTGCCAGAAGCAATATCCAGCTATTTATGTTAAACGAATCAGTTGCTTGAGGTGGAGGCAAGCAGGCCTAAGGAAGACCTCTCCATACAGTTTATCAAGAAAGGTGAAGACAAAAATAGAAAAGAGGAAATGATCCAAAAAGAAAACTGAGAAATATGCTTTTTAGGAGTCAAAGGGGAACCAAAAGCATATCCAAATAATACTGAGCTGATAAATATGACCTAGAGGAGAAAGAAAAGTAACTCGGCATTACTGAGACTTGAATTAAGTGTATGCCACTTCTCACAGAAAATGCACCAGGAGTCAGAGATCACAAATTATAATATCCACAAGAAATCATCCTTTGCCTGTTTGATTGACAAACATTTTCAAAGTTAATTATATGAATTTTTATGAAGGTGTAAGGCAACAAGTATTTCTTCCATTGTTATCTGAATGTAAAATTGCACTATTTTTGGAGGACAATCTTAATTAAGGATGAAAACACATAGTCACTGAACAAGTAATTCCACTTAGGAACCTATCCTTGAGAAACAATCAAGTATGAGCACAAAGATATCTTCACAAGAATGTTCTTCATTGCACTGTGACTAAGAGAATAAGCTTCTACATGACCACCAATATGGGTATGGTTAAATGGGATATGGTACTTTGTACTTTGCTGCAGTTAAAAATAATGAGATGGAGCAACAGAATATATGCTCCCAGTCATATAAATATACATCAACTAAATAGACATGCATGTATATGAATTTAAATATACATAGAAAATGTTTAATTTCCTGTGTAGGGGAATGTGGGAAAAATATTGAATAAATACATACATGCATGCATACATGTTTTGTATGCACATACATGCTTCTTACTTCTCTTTAGCTATATATTATATTGTGAAATTTTATACATTTGAAATTTAAATTATACTTTTTATATACAAAGATGCATAAATACAGTGGAACTTTTGAAAAGAGATCAATATCCTGCTGTGACTGGTAAGAATCAGAGAATATTTCTACAGTCAAATCTTGGGGAACTGCTCCAAGAACTATGAAATCTAGAGAGAAGCTTAAGTACTTTTAGTCTTGTAGGGATGTGGGACAGTGGAGTACTTTGTATTTTTTTTTTTTTTTTTGCAGTACTGGGAATTGAACCCGGGGCATTCTACCACCAAGCTATACCCACAGCCCTATTTTTTTATTCTTTATTTGAAACAGGGTCTCTAAGTTGCAGAGTGCCTCACTAGGTAGCTGAGGCTGGCTGTGAACCCGGATCCTCCGGTCTCAGCCTACCAAATGCTGGGATTACAAGCGTGCGCCACCACACCTGGCTCTCAAAGTTTAATTAAGGAGAAAAAGTATTATGTGGAAAGTGGGTCACTGGAGAATACATAGGTAGTGGAGAAAGAGCTCTATAGATCTAGATACATAATCTAAGAATGGGATTTGGATTTTAAAACCAGGAATATGGTGAATTAGGAATGTATTCAATTCACAATCAGTATGCTATTGCCCACACCATATCTCACTTCTTTCTCTCTCATTTTTTTTTTCTTGGCAATGGATAGATGTTGAACCCAGGGGCATTCTACCTCCAAGCTGCACCCCACCCCCTTTTATTTGTTATTTTGAAATAGAGTCTCACAAAGTTTCTAAGAGTCTCTAAGTTGCCAAGGCTGGTCTCAAACCTGTGATCCTCCTATCTCTGTCTCCCAAGTACTATGATTACAGGCATGTGCCACTGTGCATGGAGGCTAATCTGACTTCTTTCTTTTTTGTTGTTGTTGTTTTGTTTTTTATTTTTTCAAAGGGTTTCACTAAGTTGCTGAGAGTCCACAAAGTTGCTGAGGCTGGCCATGATCCTCCTGTCTCAGCCTCCCAAGTGCTGGGATTACAGGCATGCACCACCACGCCGAGCCCTAATCTGACTTCAAGAGAATTTTATATTAAATAGGATGAACTCGAGAAAGAAAGAAAGAGATAAAATTTGATAATTTTATCAATTTTCCTCATACCTACCTCATAAAATAATGTTTTAAATTATTAATATTCCTTTCATATTCTTGGTTAACATTAAAAATTTTAATATAAAAGTATAAATGGTTGAAAATTATATAATTTGTTATATGTTTTAAATAATGGCATTTTTAAATAGAATTGTTCTAACATGTTTAATGTGAGTCAAATGAATCCAAATGTCATAGTAATTTGAAGAATAAACCCCTTTTTGGCAGTCAGAGTTTACATAACTTCTTTTTCTCTCCGAGCTCCCATTTTCACTTTTCAGCTCCCAAAGAATTTGATCTTAGTGCAATAAACGGTTATGCTTAAAAGAATTTTATTGATCAATATATCATATTGTCTTTAATTAAATATGTATATAAATTTAATTTTTAAAAATGTCATAGAATTATTAAGTATAGCAATATTTCTTGTGGGTTGGATTATCATTAAAATTACTAATCAATCAAAACATAAATATATTTGTAGGTATTATAATTGGAAAACATAAAAGTAAAATTTATTGGGAATTCAATTCTAATGAATGATGAAATGATAGTACTCTTTTTTCCAGTTAATTCATATAGTCATGGATAACTATTATTTTTCTATAATGAGAAGACAGGGGAAATTAATAGCCAAAAAGAAAAGACATGGGCCACTGTCAGGAGCTGCACTTATAGACTATTGTTAAATGTATCATTTACAAGAGAATCTACAATGCACTGCTGTCAAATTATCTAACTCCAATACAATATCTTTAGAAAAAGTTCAT
Source organism: Graphiurus murinus (assembly GCA_004027655.1). Taxonomy (NCBI): domain Eukaryota; kingdom Metazoa; phylum Chordata; class Mammalia; order Rodentia; family Gliridae; genus Graphiurus; species Graphiurus murinus. Next base: position 66,111 of record PVLC010005284.1, on the reverse strand, counting down.
TTACTCCAGTGTTATATGCATCCCAGTTTGAAGATCACTGTTAGGAAATATTTCAGGATGATATAAAATGACGGTGAAGGTCCAATAGGCTACATGAGAAAGTCACTAACAATTGGATCTGTAACAGCACAGTACCAGATATCTATATACCAATGTGCAAGCAGTGGATAATGACAAATCCAATAACATAGGGAATAAATAGAGGGTCATACTGAACACTATGACCAAGGAAATGAAGATGATAAAAACTGTAATGTATTCCAAAGGAACAGAGATATTTGAGAGAAGGTAGGGTCGGGCTAGATATCATACAAATCCAAACACCTGATCATTGTTTGCAAAAAATATAGAAGTTTAGGCTGTACTTATGACCTAATTAATTAGATTTTCTGAGGACAGAGATGGAATTTTTTAATGATAATTCTAGGTTTAAGGTCTGTCATGTTTGAGAATGACTTAGAACTTAGAAAAGAGAATTCAGGGATGGGGATGTAGCTCAGCAGTAGATCTAAGTATATACAAGGCCCTGGTTTTAATCCATGGTACTAGAGAAGAAAGAAAGAAGAGGAGGAGGAGTGAAATTCAATAATTTAAAAAAGAAAAGTCAGTAATTTTAAAGGAAAACACTAGTCATGAAGACTTAAAATTGAAGATAGATCAAGGTGGTTGAGAAGTTCATAAATCTTTCAGTGAACATGAAAAGGAGGAGTTATAAAAACCAGTGCCATTCAATAAAAATACAATGAGAGGTAAACATGTCATCTGAAGTTTTCTTGCAACCACATTTTTAAAAGCCAAACAACTAAAATGTATTTTAATAGTAATTATTAACCAATATTTCTAAAATACTGTCATTTCAACATTTAATAAATAAAAATTATTAACAAAATATTTTACTTCTTTTTTCCAACTAAATCTTTGAAATCTGGCATATTTATTATACACTTCAATTCAGAAGTGCCACATTTTAAGTGTTCAATAGCCATATATGACTGGTGGCAATCTTCTTGGATAGCACAGGTATAAAGAAAATAAATGGCAAGAGAGAGAACTCTCTGAAGTTCAGATTTTGGGGGTGAAACTGTGAAAGTATAGAAAGAAGAGTACTATACTTTAATATATAGCAAATAAAAGCCTTGAGCTCTGAACTTCAAACAAGCTTAAAGAAGAGAACAAGTATTGTCCATTGCAGGAAGTCCTGAAGTAGGGCAGACTCTTGTCATCAAAGACCAGCTTTCCTTCATGATTTTATTCTGCCATCTGTGTGTTGCCTTTCTGGGCAGCAGAAGTCCCAAACATCACATTTTGATACAACAGCATTCAGAAGTAGAAGAAAGAGAGCATTGCCTCTTAGATGTCCGAGAAAACTTTGCTGAGACTGACCCTCCATAGGATTCCTTTCATGTCTATTGTGCAGAGTTGAGCTAAACCACATTCATTAGCCAGTCACTGTCAAGAGATGGACTCTGGGCATTCTAATTCTAGGCAGCATGAAGTAGGCACTCTCCAACCAACCTCTCTCTCCCAATTTAGTAAAAAATAAAAGCAGGACAAGATGCAAATATCTACTTAAAGCTCTCAAAAGTGAATGGCGACAGGCAGGTTTATTTCATCTCTGTTCATGATCCTCCAAATTAAAAGCATCCCAGATATCCTCCAGCAGGTGAATGAATAAATAAGTAAATAATGGATAAACAAACTGTGGGGCCTATTTGTGATAATGAACTACTCAGCAACCATCATGTATTGATACACACAACTTAGATGAATATCAAAGCCATTATGCTTGGTGAAAGAAGCCTGCCTCAAAAGGTTACATACTGTATGATTCTATTTTTATGTCACCTTCGAAGAGATAAAATGGTATTAACAGGGCCTCTTACAGTCTTGCCAGGGGTTAGGAAGAAGAGGGGATGTGTGACTACAAAGAGACAGTACAATGAATGTTTCTGGAATGATGGACCTGTTCTGTATCCTGATTGTAATGGTGATAACTTGCACTTGCACATGTGTTAAAATTTGTGGTACTGCACAGCAAAAATAAATGTATTGTATATTGATTTTTAAAAACACACAAGTAGAATTGATTAGGCACATGGGTGTATGTATGTGAGGTGGGGCAGAGGGAAGACATGGGGATAATTAAGCCAAATAGGAAGCATTTTAGGAAGGAAGAAGGAATGGGTGTTCAATACACAACCAGCAGAAATCATTATAGTACTCAGTAAAGTACAAGTGAACATAAGAGACAGGTTCATATCTGTTAGAAATTGTGACAATGACTAAACTTCTAGATTGAATTGAGATGTGTGAAAAACAATGCCCAAGTAAATTTAACTTTTTTTTAAAATTTGGAGCAGCAACAAGGAAGCAATAAGCCCTCTGCTAAGGGCAGATGGTATAAGGTTAACAGATGACAGAGAGAACATGAAACTATTTAATTGTTATTACGTATTCATTATTTCTGTCAAGATGACCTTATATAAGTGAAAATGGTAAGTTACAAAAAGAGAAAGCTCAATACAATTTCATTTCACTTAAAAATATTATATAGCCGGGCACTATTATGGCATACACCTGTAATCCTAGTACTTGGGAGGCTGAGACAGGAGGATCACAGGTTTGAAGCTAGCCTCAGCAACTTAGGGAGACCCTATTTCAAAATAAAAAATAAAATAAAAAGGATTCAGGCTGTAGTTCAGAGGCAGAAAAACCCTGGGTTCAATCCCTAGCACCAAAATACATAATATATATATATATATATATATATATATATATATATATATATATATATATAGTGTGTGTGTGTGTGTGTACACACACACATAATACACACACATATGTAATATGAGCAGGACATATTCTGAAATATAAGCAGATATATTTTGGGAGGAGGATTTTAATCTTGCTGGATATATGTAGTCCCTAAATATTTTTCCAATTTGCACTCATTATTTTTTAAATAAAATAGAACAAATAATTTTAAAATAACATAAAAGGTAAAATAAACCTTAAGAAAACAGAAGCTCTAAATGAAGTGGTTTTAAAAGAATACATAGATATTCATAAAGAAGTCACAACTAAATACACCTCCAGAGCACTGCAAAAACCTTTGGAGAACAGAAGACATGTAAAAGTAGTTCCAATCTTCAAAAAAGAAGGAAGTGAGATGCCGAAAATTATAGCAAAATTTTCTGCCTAATTATTGAAAGAACAGATTTGGAGAACTTAGAAAAAAGCACCATTAGGATCCTAGCTTAGGCTCACTAAAAATAAGTCCTGACAGACAACCCTCATTTATTTTTCTGGGCAGAGTTACTACAAGTAATGGTTGCTGTATCCTCAAGGCTTGCCCTCTTCAGTACTTTCTCTTGGATTTTTGATGATAGTACCTTGATTTTATTTGGGGGAATTGTTTTGGTTATCTTATAGACTTCTCATGTCTATAAACATGTCTTAACATATCCAGCAATTAACTGATCTCTTCCCCTCAAATCTGCTCCATCTCATATCCTTAACATGGCAGGAAATTACAACTGCATCCTTCTATGGCTCAGGCCAAACATCTTGGGGCCATTCTCAACTCTTCTCTCTCAAACTCCACATTACAATTCATCCACAAAAATGGTTGACTTTATTTTTAAAATATACCAAGAAGGATCTGACCACTTCTCCCCATGGCTGCTGCTCCTTCCTAGTACCACGCACCATCTTTTCTAGCCTGGCTTGCTACCCTAAGCCTCTATAGATAATCCCTACTTCTGTTCTAGGCCATTGACACTCCACTATCCTGTCAAAACACACATTAAGTCAGGTCACTCCTCTGATGACTCCCCATTTCATTCCATCTGGAGGAAATTCAAGTCTTTACCATGGCCATCAGGTCTCTAATGCGATACCTGGCCACCTCTTCCTCCTCCTCCCCTTCCTTCTCCTCTCCCTCCTCCCATTCCTCCCCCTACTCCTCATCCTCCTCCTGAGCTCCGCTTTGCTCACTGGATCCAACCACAGTGGCCCTGCGGTACCTCAAACAGCCAGGCACACTCCTGCTGCAAGGACTTTGCACTAACTGTCCTCTACCTGGACCTTCTCTTCTGGACCCCTTGGAGCTAGGTTGACCACATATCCCACTTTGCTCCAAAATCCCCAGTTGTGCCTGCTCTCCCAAAATAACAAGAACAGTTTTTAAAGTGTCCCAGTATGGATGATACATCATATAGTTTGCCCTTCTCTTGGCTTTCTGCCTTGTCTCTGTCAAGTGTGCTCCACCTCACCTACTCATTGAAGACTCTCTGTCCACCTGGTCTGAGTCATAACCTCCACCCAGTGCCTCTACCTTCCTTCCCTGTTTCATATTCTTTTCTCCATGGCTTTTATTTACCTCCTGATATTCTATGTCTTTGTTATTTTTATGATCTATTTTCTGTATCATATTTCAACAATGTAAGCTCAAATGAAAGCAGACATTTGCCTGTTTTACTTACTGCACTCCATCCCCAGCATCTGGATCAACAGTTGCTCACATAAAGAGTTCTCCACAAGTGTTTATTGATAAACAAATGCATGAATTAATGAACACCTAGAAACTTGTTTTCCCAGGAGGTTAAAAAAATAAAGTAAAATTAGAATTTGTTTTTGGAGACTTTAAGGACTAGTGAATATTCTATAAAATGTTCCTTAAAGCAAGATAATCCAAATGCTTTCATATCTAATTAAAATTGATCAACCTAGTCTTAGAAGATGTTAGTTTTTAATTTAAATATTTTCTTGAATCAAACAAGCATTTTCATAAACATATATAATTATATTGAATATATAGATATTACAGGATTCATTTAGTTATTTAGTTTAAAGGAATAGAAATTTAATGTCTCAGAGCAAAAAAAAAAAGGTGGGGGAGAGAGAAAAGAGGGATATGTATTGGAAAGATACTGCAGAGTCTCACAGAACTAAAGGTAAGACCAAAAGGAGAAATCTTGGTACAGCAGCTTCTGAGATTTTGGAGCCTAAACACAAAGAATCTTTCTTCAGTCTTCTCTGCATCTTGCTATATTTCAGCTATATTCTCTTCCTGATACAGACTAGTGACTGTGTAAGGATTTATTTATTTATTCTCCTAGGAGGAAAAAAGACAAGGGGAGGGAGGGAGGGAAGGAAGGAAGGAAGGAAGGAAGGAAGGGAGGGAGGGAGGGAGGGAGGGAAGGAGGGAAATACCCAGTCTTACTGGCCCAAGTTTAAGTCACATCTACTATGGAAAGAAAGTCTAAACTACTTGGTTGACTCAGTTTGGGTAAGGGACTCCTCCAGCCACTCCGCCACCACATCCACCCACCCACCCACCCACCCAACTACCTCAGCCCACAGCAATCACTGTGGTCATAAATTCAGCCTCCTGTCCCACATTAGCACCCACCCTTCCCATTTCAATGGGAGAGGAGTGAGAAGAACTTCTCAAAAGAAACCAATCCTTTTCCCAAAAGAAATGAAAGATGGTAGGCAAACAAAAAATAGAGGCCCCCTTCCATACCTTTTTATATTTTTTGGAAATGCTCCACAATGCTCTGACCTACTATAAAGATTAGTAACCCCAAAATATTGTTCACTCTTAAATGAATGAGTCTTTTTCTATACACAGTCTTTGATTCATCACTTTGGTACAAAGCTTTTTGTAATTTTCCCACCCAGTATCCAGTGTACTTTGTTTTAATAAGACATATTACCAAAATCCTGTATACCCCTTAGTTAGATACTCTTTACCTCTTTTTTCACTATGTTAAATAATGATACATATTTTCAATTTATCTATAGTGAGTGTTAGGATATGACAGCTGTATTTGTTTTTCACCATGTAAAGTGAATAATAATATCTCACTGACTGATTTATTTCCTTCTTTTCTATCTACAGTGATCTCACTGGGCTATTTAAGCTTAAAAATATGGAGGTTGAGACACCAGCTGCTTTAACACTAGAGAATAGGTCTTTCCCATCAACCAACAATTTTACTTAAAAGGGGAGAGAGAGAGGCAGAAAATAAACATTTCTCAGGGCCACCTAAGCCAAATAAACATACAATGACTCTCTGAAACTACGCAAGCTTTAACAACATTACAAGATTTCTTTTGTTGAGGTACAAGAAACAGAAATCCACATGAAAATAACAAAGACAATTAAAGCATGAATTCTCATAATTAGATTTGACATTGTTATTATCATGCTATTGACACAAAAATGGTTCGTTCACATTACCAATTAAGTTTTCCGTATTACCTGTATAAAGAAAATGCTATAAATAGAACTAAAACATTTCAGATGTTATATGTCACAATTTTTTGTCTGTTTATTTTTTATTTTTGCATTGTGTTGTCTTATGGGATTTTCACTGTAAAGGAGCCTAAAAGATATTATCTCCCTATAGCAAAGCATGCATGTGGGGCCTGAAGCAATGATTCATGCTATGACATAATATGTTTTTGACACAAAAAGTACTTGTCAAAATGCTAGCTACAAAAGCAACTACTCTGGGTGTTTCAAAGGGAGTGGGGAGTACCTGGCTTTCATCAGTCAATAATATATCTGACATAAATAAGGATTGAAAACTGACAGCTACAAGATGTGAATTAGATGCTTCAAACTCCTACAAATGAAAAGGTAAGAAATATCAATTTTGCCTTTTATAGTAATTTTGCTGTAATGGAACTTCTATTATTGCATTAAGCATTATAATAATTGTATGGGTAATTGGTGAGTCATATTATAAATAACATCTTTAATTGAATACTTTGTTTTCATAGTATAGCTGCAATTCTGCCTCAAAATTGGGTTCGATTTGGCACTACAGAAGAATAGATTTCATCTTTCATCTTCTTTCTTTTATGAGTAATTTCATATTTTAACATGTACAAAAAGCAAAGAAAAACCATGAAGTTGAATAATGATGTAGAGTTTTTACTGGTCATGGTCAATGAAAATGGTGAACATTAATTTTGGAAGACGTGACTTTTCTCAAACTCTGAAGAAAGGGAGTACATTTCCATAAAACTCAAGAAAAATGTCTGTTCTATATGGATCTGGGAAAATCATGCCAGTATGGAATATTTTTTTCTCAAAAAAAAAAAATTACTCTGCTTTGGGCTGGGCATAGTGATGAACACCTGCAATCCCATTACTTGAGAGGCTGAGAAAGGAGAATCACAGGCTGGAGGCCAGACTCGACAACTTAGGGAGGTCCCTCAGCAACTTAGTGAGACCTTGTTTAAAATAGGACTGGGGGTTTATCTCAGAAATAGAATGCCTCTGGGCTCAACCTCTAGTACAAAATAAAAAACAACAACAAGCAAACAAACAAGAACCCTGCCTATTTGTACATATTGTCTTACTCTGGTGCAAACTCTGGGGATTCACACTGCATGTTCATTTTAACAGGATGAGATAGATACATGTAGAAATTGGTAGAGCTGGCTTCATTCTTTCACATGATTCCCCTGCCCACTCACTCCCCTCAAAGCTAATTCTTTATTGGTTCCATTATTATTAAGCCATGATTTTATACAAAGGATTTTTTTCTCTTCATTTTAGAAATAGACTAAAAATATCTGCCTTCCTAGCTGAGCTCTATTTCGGTAATAAAAGCACAAGCTCAAATGCCCATGCTTTGCTGAATACTCATTTGAATACCTTTACTTTTACAAAAGTACTTTGCCAGAGGTGACAAAGATGGGTAGGATGCTCTCACCAAATCCATGTATTCCTGTTTCTTAGTTCACATCTTTCTTACTTCTTTTAAAGCCTTTCTTAGAGCTGGGAGTACACATGTGATTGAAGTATAGACAACAGAATGTGAAGAAGCAATAAATGCCAATTCAAGACTTGGACCATACAAAGCTGTGATGTCCAATCCACTATCCTCCTTCAACATGGGCTGGATGAACGATGACGTCTCAGGGGTTTAGAGTAAGGTAGAGGCAGGATGCATTAGGATCTAGTTAAGTCCATGAACAAACATGTGGAACACTGCCTAAATGCCATGAGCATGAGGAATGAACCATTATGTTATAAAATGGTTGAGATTTGAGGACTTATCTCATTCAGTAGCTAGAACACACTTCACATTCCTAAATCTAGTTGAGTAGTGTCAGAACTAAAATCAGATCAATATAGGAAAAAATTTAAACTTTATTTAAATCACAATGTGGTAGACCTCAAACTCAAAGTGGTAAGAAGCTCAGAGGTGTGTCCTTATGAGATGGTTTATAAAGCAAAAATGAGGTGTCGTCCAATCTTTACATGATTGGTTATTGCAATGAGAGTTTCCAGATGACAGGGGACTGGTTAAACATGATCATCTTATATTATTTTTGGAGAGTGGCTTAAGTTTTGATTGGATATGATTTCTTTCATTATGATCATCAGTGACATTTACAATACCTAAGTATCATTTATTTTCCAAAATCAAGCTAGGTTAAATTTTTTTATGTGGCTAACTGGTTTTGTCTGCTTGGAAAATTCTCATACCTGGTCTTTAATTTATTTATTAGTGGTAACCAGGGATAAAAAAAATTTGATAATTTGGATTATTGTACAGAAAACATTCACAACCCTTTCCACTCTGCCACATACCCCCGTCATGATGTTCTACCGTGCCATAGGCCTAAAAGCAATGGGTAAAGTGACCATTGGCTGAAACTTCTGAAATAGTGAGTGAAAATAAACCTGTCCTCTTTGTAAGTTGAATATCTTAGATATTTTTTCTACAGTAACAGAAAGCTAACAAAAATGCGCTGGGAAGCTATCCCTCTTTAGTGTAAGCCTCTCAAAAATACATATAGGGTCAACCTTGGCCCAAATGACAGCCTGGAGTGAAAGCCATCTGACCCACAGCTGGAAGTAGAGCCAAGAGCATATGCTTTGTGTAAGTCAGTGAGGTTGGCAATGTTTTGTTAAAGCCACAGATGATTGATAGAAATAAGCAGCCATAACATGGTTAAGTGTGCAGGGTATAAGGTCAAACTCTGTTTTGTATAGTCTCTACAATTTATTAGCTGTGTTTAAAGTTGTTTAAATTATGCCTTAGTTTGCTTATTTATAGAATGGAATGATGATGGTATCTGTCTCATACAGTTAGTACTTTTAAAGTGTTTGGAACACTTCCTGGCACATAGTAGCACCTGTGATAACATATATTGGATTTAAAAAATGAGTATCATTACTCCATAAATGTGTCAGCTAAAGACCCCTATTTAGAAAGTGACAATTTCTATATTGGTTGCTTCTGCCAGAGGGTACTTGATTCTCCAGAGACAATCTTCTCTGCAATCAGGAGTCTGTGTTACATAATGCTTAAACTTCCATATGTTGAAAACCTCCTTCTGATGAGTCACCAGCATGGATTTGAGTCTGTTTTGCTATCTAATCACTGTGACAGATACTGGGTTTAAGTAGCCTCATTAATAAAATAGGTACTGTAATACTTCTTAGTTCTGCAAGACATTTCAGTATTATATTAGATGGTCTATGTAAAACATTTTAGTATAATAAATAATGCATTAGAAATGCCTAATAAATATCAGTTATCTTTAATTTGGGTAAAAAATTTTAGAAACCACAAGGCCATGTTTAGATCACTAAGAAGTTGATTTTTAACCTCAAAGCATTGTTTACCTAAATTCTCCAAAAGGCAACCTTCTCTGATCTATTTAAAGCAAAGTAGAATTTTTAAAAAGAATACTTACAACCAACAAAAATAACTGCAGTATTTCTCTCCTCTGCTACCACAAATCTTTTTAGCTTTTATTTTCACTTTATTTTGGTATGTCAGCATAATACAAATCATGAAAATCATAAAAATGATTCCTATTATCATGTCTGTATTAGCTTCTCTTTTTATTTTTATGTAAATAACGTTATCTCTACTTTCTATTTACTAACAATATTTTTGTTATTAATCGAAAAGAGCCCTCACATCTCATTCATTTCAATAGCAATTTAATTTAAAAGGTAGGAGATGTAGATTATGTGAAATACTAAGCCATAATGTGTGTATCTTTTACATGAAAATAACCTTAATTTCCCTGCTTGACTGAAAGAAGAAATAAAAAGAGTGATTGCTATAAATCAGGAAAAATTCATAACTTGCTGGAGGTGTAACAGCTGTTGATTTAAGGTTCGCATCTTTGATAGCATGATGTTGCTGGGAAGAAAACATCTTTCTGACAAAACTGTGAACATAAAAATTACAAGGCTTTACTCAACATTTAAATATTTTCTCTGTATCACAGAAAAAAATATTTTATTCATTTATACAAAATATGTTCGAAATATATTGTATCTCATCATCAAGCTTTATGTGAAATTTAATGTTTTCTTGTTTCATAGGTCTACAGTGGGCTTGTCACATCACAAATAAAACTAACTTAAATTATCCTCAGTTTTGTAAAATGGTCTATTATGTTCAAGGAGCTCCCACCATTGGTAATACAGAGAATTGAGCATCCACTCGAGATATTATTCATTTCTTTTATTATCAGCTAGAAGTAAGTGATTGAAAAATTAGGTGACAAAACAAAGCAAGTATTGCATAGACTAGAAAAAAAATCTCCAAAGTAGAATCTTGAAAATGTGCAAAAGAGAATAATGACTTTGCCAAGCACTTAGAAATAATAGCACTGTTTTTATTTAACTAAAGGCTACTGCATTGTTACACATATTCTTATGCTGTTGACTCACAGACTATGAAATTTTATGCTGAGGTTTCGCGTTTCCTATTTATCAGTGAAATGCACTGAGAGCATCATCAAGAAAATGCTAAGTAAGAACCTGGTCTCCTTGTTCTTCAACAAATCTAAATCTCAATGTGCTTCCTTTCTTCTAAGATGTGTGTGAAAGTCAGATTCTCTTACTATTATTGTTTTTTTTTTCTTTAAGTGTTTCTGTCTTTTATCTAAGACCATACTGCAATGTCACTTTAACCCAGATGTACCCCAAGTCCTCTAGCATCTCTAGCCATTTTTCTTTGAATATTCAGATAAAATGGTCTGACTCCACAAGACACATGCTTTGGAAAAATCAAGCCCTTCTCTGCCCCCATGAGAACCAGGAGAGAGTTGCCTACAATGCTTCGGGATACTTTTCACTCCTCAATCTTATTCTGAAATCCTGCTCTTGTCTGATTCTTGGTCCCTAACAGTGGTTTCCCTTCCTGCAGCTACCACCTTCTCTTTACACCATTTCATCCCTAGTTGGACACTATGACTGGCTCATTGTCAAAAGTGGCATTATCAAAAGTTATATGTACAAAGAGTGTTACTGGAGTTTTAAAGGCAATATAAAATAGCTTTAAGTTGAATGTTGCATGTGACTTATCACTTTTTCATTCATCCAACAAATATTTATTAAGCACCTACTATGTGTAGGCACTGTTAAATAGGAAGGAGATAAAACATTGAGCAAAATAGATAAAGCCTCCCCCACCCTCTGCCCTGTTCTTACAAAGCTTGCCATCTAGTTACTGTAGGGAGACAATAAAAATAAATGAGCAAAATATGTAAGTTAGAGAGTGGTGTTTTAAAAAAAATAAAGCAAGAAAGGCAGGGGACTTCTGGAAATGGATGTAATTTTAAGTAGGATTGTGAAGGAAAGACTTACTGTTATTTAAGACAACACAAAGGGAGAAAGCAGGAGGTAGGGTGGGAGATATGTGGAAAGGGTGGTTGAGAGGGAGGGAATAAAAAATGAAAAATCCTGCTAGGCACACACTTGTAATTCCAGTACTTGGGAGGCTGAGACAGGAGGGTCACAGGTTCGAAGCCAGCCTCAGCAACTTAGTGAGGCACTCCCTCTGAAACTTAGTGAGACACTGTTTCAAAATAAAGAACAAAAATAGGGCTGGGGATTTAGCTCCAAGGGAGAATGTCCTGGAGCTTAATCCCCAGTACCACACACACACACACAGACACAAAAAAAAATCCCTGAGATCAGAGCCTCCCTAAGATGTGAGGATCATAGTAAGGAGGCTATTGAGGCTAAATTCTTAGAGTTCTCCCATCTAGACTCCTCTCCTCATTCCAGAGTCCCGCATTAACTGTATTCTTGGTGCACTCTTATCTGGGACCTCATTGACTAACAAGTGACAATCCTTCCCAGGGCAAACCAAATCACAGAAATAGCAAACTACCTAGCACATTTTTATATACAAATTAACCAAACCAGAGCCTATACTCAGAAGCATCTCCTCTATCTGACTTTTACACACATGAAGATAGTATACCTCTGTCCTAATTCCCCAGAGCTACTACTGAATAGCTAGGGACTCCCTCTATAGCCTAGAGCCTGCTGAAATTATTCACACTTTCCAGTCCAAAGATTGCTCAGCTGCTAACCCTGCCTGGCTCATTCCTTCCTGTAAAAAACACAACAAAGGCTTTGTCTATGCTTTCTCCTTGCTTTGTCTCTGAAGGGACCATGGTACCTCATCATGCATGGCCTGGCATAACAAACTGTCTTTACAGTCATCTCTTCTGGTAAGCAGTATATCCACTAAAGAGAAGACCAAATCTGGCTAAATATAGCCTGTCCAGAAGATCTCATGGACTAAACACATTTGCAGTCTTTTCAGAAGTAACCACCTACAGACCATAATAGGTTGGTTTTCCTGAAGATAACATGTTCTGCATTGCCTGGACCCTAAAAACAGCACCTGTCTGGTTTGATAAAATAGAAGCAGCAAAAGCATGAATGGTTCATGGTCCATCCTTTACTCAAGCTGGAAATTTGATGAGTTGGGTTCCTTAACTTCATCTACAACAGAATTCTCATCAAAATTACATTGCTCTGGAAGTGGGTTAGGTGGAGGACTTCATTGGGCAAGTGAATTTGGTAAATATTGCATAATATATGTAACAACCTTAGAGATTGAAGGGACATGTAAACTCTGATAACTGTATGATTTGAATAATGCCTCAGTCAGCATTCTCACTGCTGTAATCCAAAATAACGGACCATGCAACTTAGAGGAAGGAAGATTTATTTGCTCAGTTTTTGGAGATTTCAGAGTTTCAGGCCATGTCAGGCCGGGTCTGCAGAGCTCAGGATATGTTGGCAGGAAGCAGAAAGAGAAGGAGAGAGCAAGGCTCTACTCTTACAGCATGGAGGACAGAATCAAGAGAGCAAGGGGAGGAGGAGCCATATATAATTCCCAAGGCCACAGCCTCAGAGACCTACCTTCTCCAGCCACATCCTATCTGCCTAGGTTACCACCCAGTAAATCCATTACAATGGATTTATCCTCTGATGAAATTACAACCTTCATTACTTAATTATATCAACTCTGAACATTAATACATAAGTTCTTCAGGGGACATTATATATCTAACTATAATAAGTGGGGAGAGGGATACTTGAACCCATAAGAATCTGATCTCAAAAGTTTTGGCCATCTAAATGAGTAGAGAAACATAAAATGTTTTATTTTATTTTTTATATGTGTCAACACACACAAATCTAATTTCCATGCTTGTCTTTCATTATCAAATAGACATATTTTTATATACTTTTAATTTTTTCTTGAAAGATACTTAAAACACTTAATCAGATACATTTATGCATAATATGTGAATTAATTCTATGGGAACAACATAGTTCTTATTTCCAAGTGTCAATACATTTCTAAATTTCAAAAATTACAATATCCTTTCTGTTAACCACTTCATTTTCACAGTTTTTGTTAATTATATTAATTCTATAGAGTGATAAAAATAGAATCATGATTCATAGTAATTGTATGTTTGCCTTAAAAATAATTTCATGCTACTAGAGGGGGAAAAGACTACATATCTGTTTATTACACTGTCATATTTTTTGGTTTGTTAGTGTTGGTAGTTCACAAGGCACAACCAACCTTTATATGCATATTTGGCAGAGGCATAATGTCAGTTAGAAGAACAGAGGCAAAATGTGTCTCTCCTCCCTGACAAGGTCAATGAGTCTATCTGCCAGAATTCTCTGAGTTTTTGCAAGCAGCTCCTCTGGGGGAAGTTTAGGGCTCTGAGTGGGGAGCTCAGAATTTGTGAAAATATTGGTATACTATACCATCATGAGAGTTCACCATCAAGTGGTAGCTACTGCATATTATAGCCATTTACCTTGAATGAGGTGTATTTTGGGGGTATGTAGTTAAGCAATTTACTTCTATATATAGCTTTTATTTGATGGTATGAATTTCCATATTGCAAATTGTGCTTGATGGGATTGATAAATTAGAAAACATGTTTTGCAAAACACAGATTATTGGTTATCTCAGGATCAGGTCTGGTTGCCAACACATTCATGCAAGAAATAAATGGAAGCAACTGTTACAACAGCTGCTTTCTTTATCATAATAGAGGTAATAAGGATGATAAGAATGTATGGAAACACTGTGTTAATGGTCAATTAATAGTGATAAGAAAACAAAGATCATTATTAATGCCTAAAACCTAGAAAGGATCTAAGGTAATGTTTATTAAATTTTCTACAGAAAATATAACTTTTTTTTGTAATTTTTTCAATGCTTTGGAAGTTTATTTTTTTCAAATTCACAGACAAAACAGTTTTTTCAACACGACAGTTGATACTCAAGGTTTTCTAGTAATACTATCAGAGCTTTTTCAATCTGCAGTCTCTAAGGACAAACAAGAGACCCTCTTATCAGCACATCTACAAACTGACAGCATTTGTATCATTTCTTATATTGCAAAAATGTCCTTCTGTGTGCCTTAAAATGAAGACTGAATTTTAATATTTAAGAAGCCTATTCTATTTCATAACATTGCATTAGCATGGCACCTATGTAGTCTTTTAACACTTCTCATTGTCTTCATGGACTGCCAGTGCTCATTTGGGAGTTTTTCTCCTCCTTCTTCCTCAGCTCAGATGCGGCTGCTAAATATCGTCTCCCTTTTTTTTTTTTTTTTAAATTTATGAGTTTATTTGGGGCTATGTATCATTGTAAATAGTTAAGCTAATTTTAATTAAAATATTAAGTAAGCTGCCATCAGCAATGAGGGAAATGATTTAGTAAAGTCCAGATATATTATATCTATTGAATTCTCTCCATCCAGTTTATAATTTGATCAAAGGAATGTGATTGCATATGTCTGGCATGATCTGCTCTGAATACGTCCATGCTGTTTATCACCCAGGATTTCATTGCTCTCTTGATGCATATATCATACTTTTTCCCTTAATATCTGCTCTGTTATGGAGAGTTTAAGATTATAGTGGTCAGGAAGGCTTTCTTTCTTTCTAAAGTATTTTTAACTTCTTTATTATCCCTATTGTTTCTTGAAAGACATTCATTGCCCCAACCCTAAGAAATATTTCCCAGTGGAATCATAAATGCAACAGGTAATTTTCCTGGCAACTAAAGGTGTTTTATTTAAACCAAATGTGCTTAATTGCTGTGTTGCATGTATTCATGTTTAGCCTGAGTTAAAATAGCTTATTGATGTTATCATTAATCTTAGGTACCATTCTCATCTTTCCAGTTAATTATTCCCTGATAGAACCTAAGAAAAATCTGTAGTTTCTGAATCATGTGCCAATTCAAACTGAGGTGGTTAGTCTGTCATCCATTTCAGAGTACTTTAAAGTACTTTATTTCAACTCCATGACATATTCAATTATGCCAGCCTCAGCATATTTAAATGATGATTCTATTTGTCATTTGAGTACACTCTTCTTGACAGTAAGTCAAATAATTACTAGTTGGCCTCTGGAAATTCATAAGTCAGCAATGAGGCTCACAGTATGTTTATCTTACATGATAAGCTAAAGATCATGATTTGAATTTTTTCTAATCAGAAGCAATTCCTATTGTATTACTAGAACATATTTATTAATGTAATTGTATGTCAATTTGAATACACTGCAGTTAAAATTAATTGGCCCTACTTTAAATAATATCTACAAAATAAAAAGATTGTTACCTTGCTTTTGTGTAACCATGCTTTTTAAACTCATATATATATGAGTTTAAAGAGAATAAGGATATGAACTGCAAGAAATAACAGTAAGTCCTTTAGAAACTCAGGAGTGCAACTGGTAAGGTGTGCATACTAATGTCTTTTCATACAAGAAATGCTAAGAATCTTGCTTTTCTTTATTCTATCAAATCAAATCTATCTGCATCCCTGCTTTCCATGGTTCACAAGGTCTGTCATTTTAAATAATTCCTTCCCATTCTTAGAACTTTAGAAATATCCCTGAACTTACAAAATCCTGAGGCCCTAGAAGATCCTGTTCATAGTTGAGATGTTCATAATGCCTGTCCACATGCAAAGGTGGACTACTTTTGCAGGTAGCATGTATATCATCACTGTCGAACTCACCTGTGGTCCCCACCTGACAACCTTTAGTGCACATCCATCCCCATACAAATGCCATTTGGGAGTCATGACACCTCTCAGACTCTATTTTCTAATGATAACTTGGTCTTCACCACCTAAAGGAACTATCGGACTCTGGTCTTTTCTTTTCTGAGGAGTTCTTCTACACCCCAAAATATTCTATTTGTCTGCCCTTTGTGGGTGTGGATGGAGGTAGAGGGACACCCAGCCTTTCTTTCTCTCTTTCTTCATAGCATATCAGAAGGTACTGGACAATCAGACAATCAAGCTTGAAACCTCAGGATCAGAAAAGAAATTACTAATTTTCCTGTTTTCTTTACGAATATAGTAACTGATCTGCCACCACCCAAAGGGAATAGAATGCTTCATATAAATAGAAGAAAAGAAACAATACATTGACTTTTCATATATCACTACTTTAAAAGCTTAATATCTTACCTTTTATACAAGGAAACCAGCACATTGATTTTTCCAAACCAGGATGAAAAACTTCTGGATGAATTTCAGTGCCCATATTTATAGCTAATATATGCTTCATCCCATTGTCTATTCCTATTTCCTGGGTTTCTTTCCTTTCCTCTGGCTTTTCCCTAACTTTTTGGACAGCTCGAGGTGAATTAATGCTATGCAGAAAGTAGATTGTATCAAGCTTTTAATGATCAATAGATTCTTATATGTAATAGTAATAAATATTATTCAAGCAACTCACTTGGTTAGAGGGTATGCTAATGAGGCTAATGTTTCACATTCATTCTTTATCTGAGCCAATTAACTTCACAGAGAGAAAAATCTTTCTATAAAACTACACCTCTAACAAAAGCTAACAGAGTAATTCAGCATGATCACTAGAAGAAAATTTCAGAGAATATTCTCTGACAGTTGGTCAATGGCATCATTTTAGAATATGACAGACAGCATACTATTATGTTATTATTTGCTACGAAGAGGTACATTTCTCTGCAGAACTTCCTACCAAATCAGGACTTGCCAATGTTTCAAGTATAGGAAAATTTACTTAAGTCCAATGCAAATGATGTTTGTGCTACTAGCATCAAAGTAAATCTAAAATTATTTGTACCCAGTATTAATAAATTAAATAGAATAAACATCAGAATTAAACTATGAAATTCTGAATGAGATAAGGATTTTAGAAGGAAGAAAATTTAAAATATATAACATATAGTTCCTTTAGTGAAAGATATGACTAATAATTATACTATTGAGGATATTTATGATACTTTAATTTTTATGGAGACTTATAGGATACATATGCTGCAAAATACTTGTCACTATGGCTCCATCTCTGAGCAGTTAATTTTGTTGTTTTTGAAGTTTAATTTATTGATTGCTCTTTTAATCTGAGTAGCTTGTGATGTATCCAGGGAATTGTTAGTGCAGTGAAAACTGTTTAGGAAGTCACACTCTCCCAGGATGCAGAACTTTTAACTATATCTAAAAAGTATCTCTCCCACACTGATCCATTGTCTAATCATGTGGACTGATGTTCTTGCAACCAAAATCCAAGAAATAATATTTTACAGTCAGTGATATGGAGCAAACTGGTATAACTATGATATGATATATGATATGATATGATATGACTAATCTGATCCTCTGGAATTCCCATCCCATGCCCATTATTCCTGGCTTCATATCCTATGATCTTGTCTTGAGTAGATATCACCTGCAAAGATTCAGGGCCTATCAGTAGCCTTCCATCCTCACAGTTTGTGGTCCACCAAAAGGGTCCTTCTCATTTGCAACAACAGTGTGTGTGTGTGTGTGTGTGTGTGTGTAATTCTAGGGATCTGACACAGGAAAGGAGAGATTATACCATGTATTGAGTTTATAATGTTTAAACTGAAAGTATTAAGTTACTTTGTTCCACCAGGAAAAAAATAATTATTTTAAAACATACATTTTTGTATTTATTTTGTATTTGTACATGAAGTAATCAAAGTAAAAGAGAAAAGAGAGTAGAAAATAAAATCAAAATCAAGAATGAAGTTAGAACATACAAAGCATTTTATCCCATTCAATCAACTTGCTGGGCACAGGTCAGAAATTTTACTCTTAAGCTTTTATGTACCTAACACATACAGGGAGACAAGATTTCTTAGATACATGACTCAGAGGGAGTCATCCTTGGAAGGAGCTGAAGTATTCCAGTATTGAATTAGAAATAAATGAATACATTAGTCTGCCTAGAGAGAACCTATGCGATGTTAATAGTTTCTTCAATACTACTTCTGTAGAAAATACTGTGTTAAATTTCATGATAAACAAGTGGTATTATGCTAAAATTTAATTCAACAAAAGCACTTCTCACTTGAATGCACCAATGAGATGATCTGGCTTAAAAAAAATTTTTATATATTTAAATGTGTTTTTTCCCATAAGGAAGGAACCACCCCAGGGATCATTTTGGAAATTTTGAGAGATTTTCTTGTTCTTTCTGAATTTGCTGGGTACAATATACACTTGATAGGAAGGAGCTGGAAGTGTTAGGCATGCTGCATTGCACTAGAGGGTCCCAGCCCATCCAATGGAGAGCCGCTTCACACCTCCACAGCTCAGCCTGTTCTGCCTGGCACTCAGATACTGAGTTTGTGTCTTGACCTGTGACCACATTTCAGAGCAGGGAATGTTTTCTCTGTCATTTCATTACTGACCCAACCTATAAAATAATAATTATTTTCATATTACACTTATAAATAAAATTAGCTCATTTGCTAATTCTTCATATTCTCCATTTTGGCAGTTTGTAATTTTCCCTGGCACGTTTTTCCCACCTTGGGTAAGGTTTCTTTTTTTTCCTCTAATCATTTACATATAAGTCAAGTTATTATTATCTGCCCTTCCACTCATTTTAATTTGAGTGCACTCATGTATCTGTCCTTTAATTTTCCTTCCTATATACAAAAAGGCTTTTGACTTTAAAAAAAAATCCTAAATCAAAGTATTAATCATAAATAGTTGCAAGCATTTCACTGTTTCATTGTTTTGTATATAATCATTCCTGAACAATTATGTGTATCTGTGTATCTATATCTATAATGATATAGTTATAATTATAATATTCATTTGTTTTCTTTTTTCTATAGTTAAGCATTATATTGTTTTTATAAGTTATACTCTTTTAAAAATTAAAATATGTCCTTTTGTGATATTTTATCATCTCTGAGTACCATTTTATAATTTTAAAAAGGAGGTAATCCAAAGTATTTGCTATTGGAAAGTAGCAAATTAGTTGATCTATACCCTGCATCTAGGTGGATAGGAGAAGAAATTAGGGTGAAATGGTAGGATGGGGCAGGAGTTGGTGGGTGAGACTGAACCACTGCCATTTGAGGTGGCAAGGATTTAAGTATCTTTGAATTTGGATAGGAGAGAACACAATAGAAGATAACCAAAAGGGCTTCCAGAGAGACAAGGAAGCCCCAACAGTGGGAGGTTTGGGATATACCATGGGGCTTCCTTGTCTCTCTGGAAGCCCTTTTAGTTATACCATAGGAGCACGTCTCCCATGTCAGGGGCAATTCAATAGCAACTCTCCCACAGGCCCCTGAAGAGTAAGTGCATACGCCCTATAAGAAAGTCAGGTTTAGAGCACCTCTTATGCAGAAGTAGTGAACTATGAAGAGAGGACTGTAGCAGTGGGATTTAAGCCAGAGACATTTACCCCTCACCTGTCCTTGCCTGGTTTCAACACCCCTAAGGATACAGTGGCTGAAAAGAGAGGAGAAAGAGAAGGAAAAGGAAAGGGCTCAATCCTCTTCCCTAGTAAATATCTCTCCTTGATCAAAAGTGAGTTATAGCTTAGGTAGTGCTTTAAACTGCATATGAGACATAATCCTTAAACTGAATTTTGTATAACTGGAAGGAACTAGAAAACAATGAGATTTGTCCCAACTGTACGTAGAGAATGAGAAAGGGCAATTCAATTAAGTATGTTTGAAGACAATTGTTGGAGAAAAATTAAGATCTTTTCTTTTCTGTGTGTGGTACTAAGGATAGAACCCAGAGACATTCTATCTCTGAGTTACACCCCTAGTCTTATTTTATTTTTTATTTGGAAACAGGGTCTCACTAAGTTGCAAATGGCCTCACTAAATTGCTGAGGCTGGCCTTGAAAGTGCGATCCTCCTGTCTCAGCCTCCCAAGTACTGGGATCACAGGTGTGTACCACCACGCCTGGCTAAGATCTTTTATATCCATATCCCACTGAACTTGTATTGCTGAATATATTGTATTTTAAGATGCATAGAAAAATAGATAGCTAAATATACAGATAAATAGATACCTATTAGTTAATAGGTCTGTAATTTGAGGTTAGAGATCATTTGTCATTTTTAAAAAACTGATTGAGGAACATTCCATGTCCAACTAGACAGGACTATAATCTGACATCAATATGGGCAGGGTCAGAGCCCAATTTCAAAGTTATCCTTGAATGATAATGGGAAAAGATGCTTTTCTTAGTTTGCTTTATTTGGCATAAGATTTAAGTAAACTTCAAGTAAATAAACTCCCAAATGTATTCAAAAACGTCTAGACATGATAAACCAGAAACTCTGGGGTAGGACCTAGAAATCTACATTTTAGGAAACCCTTTAGGTGAATCTGACACATACTAAATGTGAAAATCATTGGTCTATGATGCTGAGTAGGATATCAGAGTACAAGATAGCGAAATTCCCCTCAGATTTATCCCAGAGGTTCAAATTAGTAACATGTGAAGAAAAAATAAATATATGTAATATGTATATATTATATATGCACATATGTATATGTATATAATAATTATAATATATAAATATATTATGATATATAAATATATTATATAACATATTTTATAATTATTACATTATAATAATATGTTATAATATATACTATATATACATGTTATATTTTTATGTATATATATATATAGAGAGAGAGAGATTATATTTTCCAAAGATGGCTGGAATCTTTGGAAAGTACAAGGTTTGGATAGTTTGGATGTAGTTTGTCCTTACCAAAACTGATGTTGAAGTTTAGTTTCCAGTATAAAAGTATTGAGAGGTAGTAGGGCCTTTAAGTGGTACTAGGTCCTGGGGCTTGACCTTCATGAAAGGTTTAATTGATTCCTCTTAGTTATGATGCAACATGAGGTCTTGCCAGATGTGGCTGCCTGATGGTGAACTCCCCAACCTTCAGAACCATGAACCAAAAGAAAACTCTTTTCTTTATAAATGACCCAACTCCAGTATTCTGTTGTAGCAGCAGAAAGTGGATTAAGACAAATAATACCCCTCATTCCACATGTTCTTACAGTGAAATTGAAATCCTTCCATCGGGAAAGTGGGTCTATGTCCTTTATCATTGAATCTAGATAGGCTTTTCTTCCCATATTAACCCACAAAATGCGGCAGAAATTATGTTGTGTTATTTCTATAACTCCATCACAAAAGGTAATTTAGTTTCTGTCTTGCTTGCTGGAATGTTGGCTTTTGAAGCCTTCAGGCACCATGTAAGAAAGCTGAATCCCTGAAGCTTTCAACCTAGTCAGAAGCTTTAACTAACTCATGAGGAGAAGCCATATGAAAAGACCCTGAGACGCCACAGAAATGATGCTGGCCCAAGGTCCAGAGCCCAGCTGCTTCCAGTCCTGCTATTCCAGCTCCAGTCTCCACTGTTTGACTACAACTACATGAGTGAGTATGAGCCAGACCCAAACATCTGCACCCATCTTAAATTCCTGACTCACAGACACCATGAGAAATAACGAAATAGATACCTTTCTTTTAAGCCACTAATGGTTAGTAGATAACATATGGTGTTCTGGTAATCTGACCTTCATGGTTTTTTTCTAAATTTAGTCAGTCACCCTAATGCCATTTATGAAATAATCCATCTTTTGCTTGTTAATTTAAAAAGCTAGACTTAAACTATGTTAAATGCTTTTATATTCTTGGGTCTATTTCTGGACTTTTTCCTCTAAACTATTGATCTGTTTCCCTAGTCTTGCACCTTTTCTACATTATTTTAAGCATAGCTGTGTAATACATTTTAATGAGTAGTGCTATTTCCATCCCGAATTGCATTTTTCAATAGTGTTGTCTCTAGTCCGCTGGATGAGTTTTAGAATGATTTTCAAGGCCAAAAAAGCCATTGAAACTTTGAGTTTGTCTTAAAATTCTTAGTTTGATTTTCAATATTAAGATGTCCCAAGGGGCTTGATATATTTCTCCATTACTTAAGCTTTCTTTATTCAGTAGTTCTTGGATTTGTTTTTTTACATACCCCTAGAATTTCTTAGTAAGTTTATTCTTAAGCATTATCTATTTTTTGTTGCTAGTGCTATGAGGTTTCTTTACCCTTTTTCCAAGCATGCGCATGCACACACACACACACACACACACACACACACACACACACATTTTTCCTTACAGACATATTGCAGGAGTATTATTGGGTTTTGAGTACCTTACAAAACTCTCCAAATCATGATAGATTTTCAGTTTATTCTCACAAATAAACTGAATAAATTTTGTTTCCAAGTAATCATATCTTCTGCAAATAATTATGATTTTTCTGCCTCCTTCACAATTTTTATGTTGCATTTCATTATCCTGTCTTGTTACATTGGCTAAGGATTTCAGAAAAAAAATTATCAATAGCTATATATTTTTAACCTAAAAAATAGACATTGTTGTATTTTTTTAAACTATCTTAGAAACAAATGCACCTATAAACGGCTTTCACAATCAGAAAAGATATCAAGAAGATTCGGTTTCTTGCCTCCTTCTAGCAATAGGGGGGTTATTTGAATTGGAGATACACACACACACACACACACACAATACCTAGCATCATGAAAATGCAGGAATCTAATAAAAGCCATTTTATATTTTGTGCTCAAAGAAGGGTATCAAAGTAAAAACACTCCCACACTCCCAATATTGCATTCCTTTCCATTGAGAGCTGGCAATCATGGATAGCCATAAGATGTAATTTATACCTGACCTAATTTATACCTGATCCAGAAACTGCAATCATAAAATTTGACCTAATTTATACCTGATCCAGAAACTGCAATCATAAAATTTTCTATTATTTGCTTCTCAAATCTCATTCATACAAAATTATGATCATATAGAAAGTAATTGCACATCATCTCCTGTCCTTATGTTATCTATAGCTCACAGTTTGTTTATTTGAATAGATATGCAATGATATATTTACATATCTATTCAAATAAATAAATGACCTATGGATGAAAGTAAAATGCATAGCTATTGAGGCAGGCTACTATTTTGCCATTGCTAAATCATGAACTGTGCTATTTCATGGCTCATAATCATCTACACATTCTTTGTTGTAGACAAAGGAAATTAAAATTTAAAACTGATTTTAAACCTCATTTTAATAATATGCAGAAAAATGAGTATATCTGGCTTTGAGTTTCTGCAAGATAAGCCCAATATTTTGTTTTAACGTTTTCCCATCTAACATAGTAAAAAAGTTAGGTTGTTGTTATTCTGCATTCTGACATTAAGGCTTATGTTTTTTAAATTTTTATGTTTCTCATGTTTCTGATTCATTATATTGTGCAACGAAAGCATCTCTGTTTTACTTAGCATTCTGTTGAATCTGCAGAGATCTTGCTACTTTAAATGTATATGCACTGTTCTTCCAGCATAAAAATCAGCCATTAAGTTAGAATGATGGAGCAATGACTTCTGGGTTTTATAGAGATTAGCAAAGCTTACTTCCTCCTACAGAGACCATCTAACTGACATGCTACACATTGATGACCAAATAAGAGCTTGGCAGATGCAAGGGACTCTCATGTCCTGGCAAACAACCTCTGGATTTTTCCAAATACAGTAAATGATCTTTGGCTTCTTAAGAAGCTATAGAGAAATGCAACCATCCATTAATTACTAAAGGAACTAGAGAAAGTCCTTAACCAAGATGTGGATGGATAGTTACTTAGAAAACCAAAGGCTAGGAAGAGAGCTACTTAGTATTAATGAGGTTATAGAGTAACTTGATTCATTATGACTCTAGCTTAAATTGAATGGAACAATCAAAGTTCATTACTAGGCCTGATTTCCTGAGTGGGAAGAAGTGGAGATGCTGTGTATATGAAAGCCTTCTCTACACCTTCATTTCCATTCTTTATGTTTAACATTTTTTATCACTAAACGATATCCTTTTCTTGCTTTCTTTTCTTAGAGCAGCAATGCACACTAAGAGAAATTCCAAAAGAAATATTTATCATACACATAATGAAGTCAGAAGTCTATAATTGCTCATTTAAACAATTCCTTTAATATAATCTTGCTTTAAAAAAAATCACAGTATCTTAAAATCCTGTCGATGACAAAATGTTAAAAAAAAATTTAAGTTAAGTTGCTGTTTGTTTTTCATGGCCAATATCATTAAAATGAAGTCAGAATTCAAATATGTAAATTTCCTCAGGTAAATTATTTATAAAAGAAAAATCTCTCAACCTTTCTAAAGTGAAATAAATGCAAATTTAATTCATTAGATGACTAGGATGGTATAAAATCTTAAAGGAAATGTAAATGGTACTTCAAAATATAGAAATGCTATTTGTTTTGGTGGCACAGTAAATCAATCAGCATAAATAGTCAGGTGTACAAAAATATCACTAAAATGGGTTCTGTGCTGTCCGTTAAAAGGCATACATGGCCGGACGTGGTGGCACACGCTTGTAATCCCAGCATTTGGGAGGCTGAGACCGGAGGATCCGGGTTCTTGGCCAGCCTCAGCTACCTAGTGAGGCATTCCGCAACTTAGTGAGACCTGGTTTCAAAATAAAAAATAAAAAATAGGGCTGGGGGTATAGCATGAAGGTAGAAAGTCCCTGAGTTCAATCCCCAGTACCGCAAAAAAAAAAAAAAAAAAAAAAAAAAAAAAGGCATACATGTCTATTTAAAATACACATTTTACAGGAGCTTGAGAGAAACAAGAATGGAGACCTCCACAAGAATGGAGACCTCCAGCAAGTCGGTATATTGTAAACCTCATACCACCACAGGTAGTTCAGTCCATCGTACCATTAGGTCCTCTTCTCAGGAGAGGTCCCTAACGCAGACATGGCTGCTAACAGAGCCCTGGCTCTTATCTTTGATTCCCTGACAATTCCATGGCTCTGGATAAGTCATGTGACCTCTCTGAGTACCATTCTCTGCATCTTTATTAAATTGAATTTAAATAATGTACGTATGGAGTGCTGGCCCTGCCGCTATCACAAGGATTTCACAAGAATGGAACAAAAGTGTTGAAAATGCTTGGTAAATTATAAAACACTATAGATGTGTCATGCTTTAGTAGCTACACACAAGTACCAGACTACCAGCCTACAAATATCTTGAAATCTTTCCTTGGTTGTCCCTATTCACTGGATTCCTGGAAAGTATGAAGCTTGCTAACATATGTTGAATACCTATTATTAAGGCCTTCATATAGTCTAATGCAATCCCCATAACAATTCTAATAAACAAATTTTACTATCTACATATTACAAAAGAAGAAAAAAGACACTGCCTAACTCATATATCATTCAGTGCTACTAGCAGAGATGAGATGCAAGCTCAGTATGTCTTGCTGCAATGCCTTGACATTTTTCCAGCTAAATCTATATCCCATCCAAATTTCTCCTTCTGGTTAAAGTGGAATTGGAGTAGAATATTCAAAAGCAAAATATAAACACAACCATGGCCAGACATGGTAGCACATATATGTAATCCTAGTACTTGGGAGACTGAGACAGGAGGATTACAGGTTCAAGGACAGCCTGAGCAACCTAGCAAGACTCTCAGCAACTTAACAAGACCCTGTTTCAAAACAAAAAAAATTAAAAAGGAGCCAGGCATGGTGGCGCAGACTTGTAATCCCAGCATTCGGGAGGCTGAGACCGGAGGATCCGGGTTCGCGGCCAGCCTCAGCTACCTAGTGAGGCACTAGTGAGGCACTCCGCAACTTAGTGAGACTCAGTTTCAAAATAAAAGAATAAAAAATAGGGCTGGGGGTATAGCTTGGAGGTAGAATGCCCCTGAGTTCAATCCCCAGTACTGCAAAAAAAAAAAAAAATTAAAAAGGGCTGTGGGTGTAGCTCAGAGGTAAAATGCCTCTGATTTCAGTCCATAGTACCACAAAATAGATAAACAGAACCATGATCCTCTTCCATGTTCGAAGGCAGCTGCTGACTTCTAGATTTCTGGGTGTCACCACTGCCATCCAGGGACATGAAAAACAGTGCTTCCTCATGAGCCCACAGTTATCTAAATGGAACCTAGCCGTGGGACTCCAGGCTCTGGTTACTGCCATCATGATTTGGCAAGGGCAGTTGAAGATGGGCAAACAATGTTGAATTGGTTGGCAGAAAAGTGTACAATGAATTAAGAACTAGAGCTGGCTCTAACTCTTGGCTTGCCCATTACCAGCAAATAGGTCATATTTGGGAAACACATATAAAGAAAGCACTCAATAAATCATAGTTTATAATTATAGTGTACCATAAAAAATTAAAAACAAATCATAGTTTGAATGGGATTAAAAGGTGGAAAAAACACAGATCTTCTTCTCTAATAATGTCTACAGAAGAGACTCAAGACTATTGCTGCTACAGCACAGGAGAGTATATGTAATATATATATACATACATATACATATACATATATATACATATACATATGCATATACATATGCTGCTTCTTTGACCAAGGGTAGGATGGAGAGAAATGAACTGAGAGGAGAAACAGTAAATATAAATTTATATCACAATGTAGGGACTGTTTCTTTCTTGGAAAAAAAGATTGCCGGTGTGTTCAGCACTACACAAACATTATATGTCATTGATTTTTTTTGTTTGTTTTCTTGTTTTATATTGTAGTCATGGGATAATTTTGTATCAAGTATTTCGTAAAGACACAGTTCAAATGTAAAATATGAAATACTTTATTATGAAGTCATTGAAACCATATCATTAGCTTTGCTTGTTACTCAGCAATCGAACAAGGCAGCACTTTAAAATACCCAGAAAACCAAATTCATGACCTCAGAAAAAGCAGTAATTGTTTTGCAAATTAAAATCCTTTCCTTCACTCCAGCCAGTAACTTAATCTTCAGATGTAAATGTGGTGTGCCATGTGGATAACCTGAAAGAGGAATCACGTATCGTTTTGCCTCTGTGCCAACGAAATATCTCCGGTTGACAGTTATTAATTTCTAGTCAAATTATCCTGGAATAGGGTCAAAGAGAACTAATGGTTTTATTTTATATGCCAGGAAGTGTTGTGTTTCCGTGTTCAAAGAGAAGTGCTCTGTAAAGAGAGTGAGCAGCAGCAGACGTGCAGACATAAGGGGACCAGCATGCCCCCTCCAGAGGACGAAGTGCATTAACCCTTGCCACTTCCCAGGTACCTTTCAATAACAAAATTATCATAGTTGGCTTTTTATTCTTGAGCCACATTAAGTGAAATGTACAAAGTTTTTAGTATTGTTGTAGTTCACATCTGGAATGTCCCCTAAAGACCCATGTGTTGAAAGTTTGGTGCCCAGGGCAGCGATGTTCAGAGGTGGGGCTTTCAGAAAGTGATTGTGTCAGAGGGGCGCTGACCTCAGCAGTGGATTAATCTATTGATGGCTTTATAAGTGAATGGATTACTGGGAGGTGGAGGAAACGATAGAAGGTGAGGCTTAGTTGAAGGGAGTGGGTCCCTGGCACCGTGTCCCTGGGGATCATTTCTTGTTCCTGGCCCCTTCCTCTCTGTCTCTCGCCTCTGATTCCTGCCATGATGTTTGTCTCACCACAGGTCCAGAGTGATGGAGCCAAGGGACCACGGACTGCAACCATGAACCCAAACAAATCTTTCTTCCCTTCAAGTTGTTTTTCTCAGGTCTCTTGTCATAGCAACAGAAAACTGACTAATACAAACGTCTAAAAATGCAAATACCTACCTGTATGCCAGTGAACAAAGATTAAAAGATCTCTTATAGTTTCCGTTCTTTTTTCAGTTTTAGATATTTTTGGATTTTGGAATTTTAACATACTAAATATGCATATAAAAGTAAAGGAGATCTAGAGTATTCATTATATAAACTTTTTCACCTTTTAGTACCCAGTTAGATGGCCCTTGTGATATAGGACATATCATCATAACACTAATTATTTTTCCAACACACATGTAGCCGGGCGTGGTGGCGCACACTTGTAATCCCAACATTCGGGAGGCTGAGACCGGAGGATCCGGGTTCGCGGCCAGCCTCATCTACCTAGTGAGGCACTCCGCAACTTAGTGAGACTCAGTTTCAAAATAAAGAATAAAAAATAGGGCTGGGGGTATAGCTCGGAGGTAGAATGCCCCTGAGTTCAATCCCCAGTACCACAAAAAAAAAAAAAAAAAAACCAACACACATGTAACCTTTCACCTGGCTCATAGAAATTTTTTAAAATTCAATTTTATGTTTTGGCAGGCAAATAATGCCTAGCAATCCACTTTCAGATTTTACAAAACTATAGTATACACCCAGATGCATAAGTTAGATAAATATGAGGAAAATGTTGGAATCCAATGGTTGCATGGCACACTTAAAGAGGAAATTTCAGAGCTGGGTGTAGTGGCGCATGCCTGTAATCCCAGTACTTTGGGAGGCTGAGACAGGAGGATCGAAGGTTCAAGGACAGCCTCAGCAAGTAGTGAGACTCTCATCAATCTAGTGAGACTCTGTTTCCAAATATGAAATAAAATAGGACTGGGGGTATAGCTCAAAGGCAGAATGTCTCTGGGTTCAATCCCCAGTAACACACACACACACAAAAAGAGGAATTTTCAATTCAGAAGATCTAGTATTCCTGCCCTAAAGGGATAGCTCTGCTAATGTGGCCTTGGGAAATCACTGCCTCTCTTCAAACCTTAGTTCCCTCTTTTCAAAAGTCAGTTGAATATAATACCTATTATTATGGTAAAACATTGCTATTCCTAATATCAGAATGGTTACTCTGATGTTTAAGAGAAATGTCTAAGAAAGTACCTTTCCTAACTATAAAACACCATAAAGATATGATACTTATAACAGCTTTGAGGTATAATTCATATGTAATTTACCAATTTAAAATGTACAATTAAATGATTTTAGTATATTCACAGGACTGTGTAACAATCACCATAGTCTACCTTTAGAATACATTAGTCTCCCCCTAATAGTAACCTGATACTCATTAGCAGTCAATCTCAATCCACCTCTCCTCCTTCTGTCCCCATCTCTTGGCAACCACTGGTCTAACAGCCATCTGTAAATTTACCTATCCTGGAATTTTTATACGAATGGAATCATATAGTATACAATCTTTTATAACTATCTTCTTCCATAGTGTTTACAAGGTTTATCCATGTTATAGCATATATTAGTACTTCATTCCCTGACAAGTAATATCACATTGCATGGATATATCACGGTTTGTTTATCCGCTCACAAGGTAATGGACATCTGTGCTACTCTCACTTTTGGACTATTATGAATAATGCTGCAATGAACATTCACATAAAGGTTTTTGTGTGAACATGTAATAGAAGTCCATTTTGGAGCTTCAGACTCTGATCACTGACAGATGGCCTGTTTCAAAGCTGGCATTTTTCCTTCCCCCCATATTTGTCCTCCACCTTCCTTTCTCCCCCATTAATGAATAACTTACTCTTATCAGTTTACAGATGGAAGGAGTGAAGAACTGATACCCAGGAGTCTGAAAAATAAGTCAAGGACTGTGTGGACATGAATTCTGAATGACCATGAAGAGCTCACTCTTAAAAATGACATTCTTTCCTGTTTGGGGAAAAACATGTTTTTTGTCTTGAATGCAAATCTGATTTCTCCAACTTCCTAGAAATCAATAATTTTTTTTCTTTCTTCCCAAAGATTTGTCCCAATTGTTTGATTTGGCAAATTGGGGCATGTACCAAATTTCTGTTTGCAAACATGTCTTTTCATTTCTCTTGGTTATATACTGAGGAGTGTTACAACTAGATTCAATAATAACTCTTATATTTATGTCTAACTAGACATCTGTATAGCCTATTAGAAAAACTATCTAGACTTTTTAAATTGGTTATTGCATTGTAAAAGATCTTTATATATTTTAGCTACCAGCCCCTTATCAGATATATAGTTTGTTAATATTTTCTTCCTGTGTAAGAGGCCTTATCACTTTCTCAGTATTATTATTTTCACCATTATGTTTTAATTTTGCTAAAGTCAAATTTTTCTTTTGTTGTTTGTGATTTTGTTATTGTATCTTTAAAAGCTTACTTTAAAAACAATACTATAGAGACACATTTACCCATGTTTATAGCAGTACAATTCACAATAACTGAATTATGGAACCAAACCAGCTGTCCATCAATAGATGAATAGATAAAAAAAAATGTGGTGTATACACACAATGGAATTGTCCTTAGCCATAAAGAATAACAAAACTGCAGCCGGGCGTGGTGGCACACACTTGTAATCCCAGCATTCGGGAGGCTGAGACTGGAGGATCTGGGTTCGCGGCCAGCCTCAGCTACCTAGTGAGACACTCCGCAACTTAGTGAGACTCAGTTTCAAAATAAAGAATAAAAAAATAGGGCTGGGGGTGTAGCTTGGAGGTAGAATGCCCCTAAGTTCAATCCCCAGTACCACAAAAAAAAAGAATAACAAAACTATATCATTTGCAGGAAAATGGATGTAACTATAATATATTACACTAATTGAGATCAGCCAGTCTCAGAAAGTCAAGGGTTCTATGTTTCTTTCATATGTGGAAACTAGAGAGAAAATAGGTAACATAAGGAACCTTAAATAATGTGTAGAGAGACCAGTAGAATAGAGGAAGAGGGATAGGGAATGCCTTCAGGGGCAGAGGGGGAGGAGTATTGAGGACTGAAGCAGTCCAAATCATACTATGACAATATGTGAAGGTTTTATTACCAATTTCACTAACATGTACAGGGGGATACAAAAGGAAATACACTAAGAGCTGTGTGTATGTATCTTTGTATCACATTGAACTTCACCATGATGTATAATTTTAATACACTAATAAAAGTATAAAAATAAAATAAGCTTTTGACTAATCCAAAATTATGAAGATGACTATTAAGTCTTTAAAGTCTTTTTATTCCTTATACTTATGTCTATGATTCACTTTGAGTTAACTTTTTATTATGTTGTGTGGAAGGGGTCCAATTTCCTTGTTTTGTCAACTTAATATATTCAAAGCAAGCCGGGTATAGTGGCGCATACTTGTAATCCCAGCATTTGGGAGGCTGAGTCCAGAGGATCCAAGTTCGCAGCCAGCCTCAGCTACCTAGTGAGACACTCCACAACTTAGTGAGACCCTGTTTCAAAATAGAGAATAAAAAATAGGGCTGGGGGTATAGCTTGGAGGTAGAATGCCCCTGAGTTCAATCCCCAGTACCACAAATATATATTCAAAGCAATATATGTTCATTAAAGAAAAATCAGAAAACATATACATAAAAAGAAATAAAACAAAATATATTCATAATTTTATTTATTCCAAACTAACTATTTTGGCACTTTGCTTTATATGCTTTCAAACCTTATTATGTAATTTTTTGTGTATATAAGTATGTATGTGTATGCATGTGCATGTTTTAGTAAAATCACATAATGCCCATATTTCTGCAGGCAGTGTTTTTTCTTTGATATATTGAACATATTTGATATTAAGTTTTTGGACCTGACTTTTCTGAATTTCAAATTTCCCAGCTACATAAAAGCAAGTAGTTGTGACAATCAAATGAAATAATGCTATAAAGGCATTCTGTAAGACTTCATTAATAAAGTGAAGGGGTTTTGTTTTGTTTTATTGTTGTACTAAGTTATTCCTCTTTGTTGAAATGTTTTCTTCAAATACTCTATAAAAGCCCTTAAAGCCCATATCATACTAGATTTATGAATTCATAATTTTTTAACTAGGTATGCCTTCTGAATTCTCCTGGACTATCAGTCTATATTTTTGTGTCTCCAGAGCCTGTCACAACTCCTGTTCCATTAGAGTGCTCAATAATTGTTAGAATTATTTACTGTCAACACCTCCAAATCTTTCAGAAGTAGCCTATCATTGTCTTTGTGCACTAAACACAAGGTATCTGGATCCCAAAGTGTTGACTGCCCATCTCCCTGGTCCCACCTTTCCCAGATGAAGGCATAGAGGTGGTCATAAAGTGAGTTGTGGCCAAAATATCAGTTTCTAGGCACTCACCAAGAATGCATTGCTTTTCTTGTATGCATATTTCTTCATTTATTGCATCCTTTTGAACAATTTCCAGAGATTTTAAATGATCGAGGTTTTTTGTGTTTTTTTTATAATTTTTACTAGTTAAACTATTGTTTAGGGTCCATTGGTCTCCTTACACTGCCATTTCCATTATGATGATTCTTTTTAAGTGTTACAGAAATTTCTATCAGTCAATGTTATCTGGTGCAAAAGAGATATAGAGTGTTTAAAGTGTTTAAATCTATGTAAGAGTTTTAGATTGTGCTGATCATGTTTTCAGGACCATTTAGACCAGAAGTCCCCCTTGGGGAGAGCTGCTCTCAGATCTGTTTCTAAGGTGTACCTTCAAAGCTTCACTGGCTAGTGAACAGCAGATAACAAGCTTGTTGTGTTCACTCCCCTACAATACACCTCCAGCAACCAAATTAATATAAAAGTCAGGATAGCTTGGCATTGTGATGAAACCCACAGACTTTGGTGCTTCTCTCCTTCCTAGAGCCTGTGGAAAGGATATGTTTTTAGAGGGAAGAGTTGGGAGGTGAAAAGGGAAAGTGGATAAGAACAAGAGACCATGAACAAGAGAAGGCTGGCAGGCAAAGCCATGTCTGGAAGCAGGAAGGAGAGGGAATGCTCCTGTGTCCATGATATTCACCTGACCCACCATGTGTGTCCACTCAGGGGGAGGAGACAAATGCTATAGGAATAGGGGCTAAGAGGGAGATGGCATCAGTGGCTGGGCATTAATTATCTAGTTAGCCAGCTGTGAAGGTTCCATAATTGTATTAATTTGGTTAATAAAAGAACAGTGGATTTTTTGGTTTTGGCTTTGTTTTGTTTTCTTTTTTGGTGTGTGGTACTGGGGATTGAACCTAGAGACATTCTACTCCTGAGTTGTATTCCCAGCCTGATTTTTATTATTTTGTTTTAAAACAGAATCTCACTCAGTTGTAGAGGCTGGCCTGAAAGCTGCGATCCTGTCTCAGCCTCCCAAGTACTAGAATTACAGGTATGGGTCATCACGCCTGGCTAGCAACACTCCTTTTTAAATATTTTGCACTATTTATGTTATGGTGGGATTTAGGTATTGTACACATAAGTGTCTGGAAAAATTATAAATGGCTTTGAAATGGCTTGTCAAAAAACAAGAAAAAGAAAAAAGGAAAAAAAGTTGTCAACCCTCCATTAGGATTATCTTTATCTTTGGTTGTTTTTGACTAAACTGTAGAAATTTAACAGTTAATGAAACAGGTTTCTTGTCCATAACTATACAAACAGTTCCTTTTCATACAAATGCAAATAGATTTTATCCAAGAGAAAAATATCTGTAAGTTAAATTTTATTTTTAACTAGTGTAACATCTTACTGGCTCCATCATTAATTAATGAGTTAAAACTTTGACATATGTTCATTTTATATTTGTAGAAGAGTTATGATTTTACATTTTTTGTAAATTTTATCCTGTAGCACAAACATTGAACATTATTTGGGAAATATTATTGTGGCTGCCCTGATTTTTCTGTCCTTTATTTGCACCCCCTTCCTTCCTAACCGCTCCTTTCTTTTTGCTAAACTTAACCTCCAGAGTGACAAATGGACAATAAGCAAACACACTGATCATAAGTAGGCACAAAGGAGATCGTCATCAGCATTTTTTCATTTCATCAGAAGCGATATTACTGAGAAGAATGTTATAGAACTTTTGCCATAGACTAAAGGTACACACATTCATAGAAGTAAGTATGGTACTTTATGAGAAAAAAATGCATGCACACACACACACACGTATATAATCTTCTAGAACTTAGAATCTTTTGTGGTTCTGGGTATTACAATGTTCATACTTAAAATGCTAGGATTACAATGAAGAGAAGTATTATTGTATTTAAGTGATTTCTATATTTCTCACTCATAGACTACTGTTACAATAACTGTTTCCAAATATTATTATATTTTGAAATTGCCAATAAAAATCTTTGTAAATTAAAAATAAATAAATAAAACTGAGAAAAACTCCATAAAATATTCTTAAGGTCGTCATAAATTTCTCAACTATCAAAAGATGCCATATTGTTTTTATTTTTAAGCCTAAAAAATGTCTATGCCATGGTCTTGGAACATTTTCTCCTGATTTCCTTAACCAGTGATTCAGTGATAATAAGTATTCGAGTAACATGAAGGATTTAATCAACATAAATGTATCAGAAAACACAGTGTATGAACAGAAATAACTTTAAGCAAATATGTACTGTCCTTGTGAGCTATAATTTGTTTGAAAGTAGGTTAGTTTCAGAATATAGTGTAAAGTCATTGTTTTAACCTTAGGTAAAAGCAACTTGCTTCCATCTCTTTCCAAGGTGAATTGGTACCCAATATATCTTAACAGAATAAATATGTTTGCCCCTTTTTTAATAAGCAAAAATCAAAGGGAAATCAAATAGATGAAGTAAATAACATAATACATTGGATGATCCAATGTCATCTTTATTCTTTTCCGCCAGTAAAAAACAATTAATTTGCTTTCTTGCCTTGGCATTTATGAATGCTAATTTAATCACGCAAATTTAGACTTCCTGTGAGAGAATTTGAAACCACATTGTGAACATGATTTTCACATAAGGTTTGCTCCTTTTTCTCAAATTAGAAAGTAAAATAAAAAACGCTCATGCTTGTATTAGACCCTAGGCAAAATCAGCATAGCCCTGCCATCTCCCGTTAAGTTGATTCAGGACTCTGGGGAGCCGTGTCACCATCTGGACTGGAGTGCATATGGTTGGAGGGAGGCCTGGAAGAGTGTCCTCAAGAAGACCCCAGCTGACTGAGCAGCCACCTGTTACCAAGACAAGTGAGGGCAAAATACTGTATGTCATATTCATCACGACCCGTCTGTTACTAATTTCCAAATAGTCAATCCTGTCATGGAAAGATACAGTTTTGAAAAGAGAGGATTAACTCAGAGAGACTGACACCACAAGTCCAACTGGACAGAATGGTGTAGAAGAAAGTCTATGATGAGAGACAGACAAGGAGGCCAGTCTAGAATAGCCAAGAAGGCAGAGGCCGCAGTATCAGAAAGGCAGAAATTATCTAGATCCCAAGAGCTCAGAAAAAACTTCAGAACAGCATCAGTGAATGGGGTGAGGGATGCAGACCCCAGGCAGAGTAGCTTGTTTAAATATCCACCATGTTAAAATGAGGAACAGTTGTTGAGAAGCTAACTGAAGGAACAGAGATGTTCAGCCCGGTACCAGCACCAATGACAGTGGTAAGACACATCACTCAGTGACATCCAGGCAGCAGCCATCAAATGAACAAAAGCAGACTAATGGGCTCATTCCTGAGAGCTCATGACAGTCCTCCCAGAGGGGCCAAGAAACAAACAGGGGAGATTTCAAATAGAAGTGGAAAAAAGTTGAGGCTCCACCACTATGCAGGAGAGCACCCCAGTATCAAGGGCAGGTGTTAATGCTAATGTAGCCTGTGGACATTCTAGTTGGTAAGATATACAGGACCAGGGAAGAAGAGCAAGTGCAATGCGGGTTACATAATCCCCTTCGATAATACTAAGCATCACACAGCTGCTTATGTAGTCTATTAATAAAGGGCAACCTGAACATTTTACCAGGATAGCTAACACTACTGCTGACTTTATGTTGAGGTTTTATTTTTTTAATTATTTTCATAAATATCAAACCTTAACCAGCTATTAAATTGGTTGGCATTTTCATTAGAGAATTCTATCCCATCCTTTACAAATTTTTGTGCATTTCTCCCACTGGTATTGACATTTTGTGGTACCCAAGCTTGTCCCTCTAGACATGGTTCAGTTCAAATCCTAAGAAACTTAACTATGACCTTTTAATTGTCCCACTAAGCTCATGCTTTCTTCATTTGCCTAAAGTCAGATTCTAAGAATCAGATGACTTAGCTTAAAAAAAAAAAAAAACAGAATAAGCACTTTTGATCTAAGTTAATGTGACTGGACCATATGTAAGAGCCAGACTGTCCTTTCCCGTTTTCTACTTTGTGCATGGTCATCAGCTATAGCAGGCAATCATAGGAGGAAAAGAACCTTTAAAAAATTCTCTAAAAGATGAAGTATGAGCAGATGTCCAAGAGAAGATAAAATAACATCACAAGTAAAATGTAGAGATTTATTGACACACTTTTGCAAGCCATAATAGAAAATGTTGAGGATCTTAGAGTACCACACTAAAAAAGAAAAGGTAAAAAGTCTTATTTTTATTCCGTAGTGTTCAGTAAATCATGTAGTTTCAGTTGCCTTCAACAAGTTTTTTCACTTCTTGTGAGCTATCATTAGTTGTCACATCCGATTTATCATATGCTAAACAGTTTCTCCTATATATCACATATATATGTATATGTTATTTTATGTAGCTAAATATGCTACATGTAGGTAAACATTTAAACATTAATTTATGGCCCATAACACTTTATTTTAAAATAAAGCTATTATATACAAAGCAGCATAACTATATTATTTATTTCTTTTTACAAATTTTCATTTTGGAACAGTGTTGAAATAACTACTCCAAGTCAAGCAAATTTCATGGGAAAGGGAATAATAGTGAATCATACACCATCCACAGTTACTTATTTTTTAAAAAAGAAGATGTGGCCAGTGTTTGGAAGATCAACACTTTCTATACATGCTGACAGAAGTATAACCAATAAGATTTAGATTGCTTACCTGCTGGTAACAGTTAAATTAATAAATAAACATTGAACACCTACAGTGACCTAGCTACTGTGTGGTTACTACAAGTAGATAGCTTCTACTCCATTGTTAGTAACATGTAAACAATGAACTAAAATTCAAGACAGAATTAAACAAGAATTATTTTTTGGCACAATAATATACATGTCATAGCCGGACGTGGTGGCACACGCTTAAAATCCCAGTACTTGGGAGGCTGAGACGGGAGGATCCCGGTTTGTGGCCAGCCTCAGCTACTTGGTGAGTCTCTCCGCAACTTAGTGAAACCCTGTTTCAAAACGAAAGAATTTTAAAAAAAAATAGGGCTGGAGGTGTAGCTCAGAGGTAGAATGCCCCTGGGTTCCATTCCCAGTATTGAAGAAAAAAACAAAACAAAACAAAACAAAAAAAGCACACATGTCATATCCTTCTGGGGGGAGTCATTATAAAAAAAAAAAATGAAATCAAATTGGAAAACATGGAATGATAAACTGGTACAGTCATTATAGAAAGTAGCATGGAGTTTTTTTTAATTTTTATTTTTATTCATACATTGTAAGCATACATCTTTGTTAGGTACAAATTGATAACGATACATGTGCTCACAATTCTCATTTGACCCCTTCCCCAAATTCCCACCCCTCTCCCTCGCCCTCCCTCCCTCTCAAGTTCAGTTTAGTGAGTGACCTTGATATACATTAGTGTTCCCCCCGCCCCCATCCAACCCCCTTGGCTAAATCAACTTCTTTGCTTTCGAGGGTCTCTCCTTTTTCATCTGGAGACCCTCTTATGCCCCATCTTCTGTCCCAGCACATCGCCTCAGCGCAGAACTGTGACCGTCCTCCCAAGAATTAAAACACAGCTACCATATAATTCATCAGTCTATACTCTAGATACATACCCCCCCAAAAATGAAAACAAAGTCTTGAGGAGATATTTGCACATCATGTCTGCTAGAGCTTAATTCACAATAGTTAATATGTGACAGCAACCTAAATGCCCATCCATGGATGAATAGATAAAGAATCTACTATGTACATGCAATGGAATATTATTCAGCCTTTAGAAAAGAAGGAAATTTCTGTTATGCTACAACTTAGATGAATCTTGAGGACATTATGCTAAGTGAAATAAGCCAACTGCACAAAGACAATTACTGCACAATTCCACCCATAGGGAGTATCTGAAGTAATCAAACTCATAGAAACAGAAAGTAGAATAGTGGTTGCTGGGGACCAAGGAGAGGAGGAAATTGGGAGATATTTAGTAGATATAGTCTCAAGTCATACAAGATGCAAAAGTTTTAGAGATCTATTTTATAACATGTGCATATAGTGGCATAACAATACCACAATGTATGTTTTAAAATTTTGAGGGTAAATTTATGTTACATGCTTTTTACCACCACACAACAAAAAATCCTTTAAAAGTCAGTGCTTTGATAGCACAAAGAAAGCAGTAATTAATTCTAATTCAGAGGATGATAGCTTCAGACTAGTGGCAGAATTTGACCTAAGTTTTAAATAGGAGTAAAATTTCAGTGTACAAAAGGGTAAAGAAAATCTTGAAAAGACACAAAGAAATGAAAGTTCATGGGCTGTTTGAGGAACAAGCAATCTGGGAGGCTAGAATATAGGCTATTGGAGGTACCAGCTCAGACCATTTATCAAACAAGTCGCTTTAAAAGACAATAACATATGTTCTATTACCTGTAACAATTTACAGCTAGTTTACCAGGACAGAATGTTATTTTATGTTCTCATTGTAAAAACCCTGTACATCATAGCTTATTTAGCACCCCTCCAAGAAAGCAGGAAAAATAATGAAGATAGTAATTCCACTTAATCCTGACCTTTTTGCTTTTAAATTTTAAGAGCTGTTTTTTATGCCCTGACATAGGACAAAGCAATTCAACTCAAGAAGTGTAGAAGTGAAGAAAAAAAAGAGTATAAGAAACTCATTATTTAGTTTGTAACTCTGATACTGTAAGAATACATTTTAGTGTTTTCAAGATCTTATTCTAAGACAGTTATCAACATTAAAGGCCAAATCTTGCTGGGTGTGAGTGATGTACTTGGGAGGCTGAGATAAGAGAATCATAGGTTCGAGGACAGCCTCAACAACTTAGGGAGATCCTGTTTCAAAATAAAAAAATAAAATAAAAAGGGGATGTAGTTCCTAGGTAAAATGCCCCTGGGTTCAATCCCCAGTACCATAATGAATGAATGAATGAATGAATGACAAATCTTATTCTTTTCTATTTTGACAATAAATATGAGAATAAAAAAACCCTTTAAGTGAGAAGAGATTGAGATGATAAAATAATGAATTTAGACTTGAATGTATTTGAGATGCCTATGGGATGTCAGATTGAAATGTTGGATAATTAAGTAAAATAGGAGGGTTGAGCTTAGGAAAGTTGACTGGAGTGAAAGGCATAAACTGGAGGCATAAACAAAAAGTGATAAGTCAGAAGAGATGATGTATTAATACAAGAAGAATATATGAGAGAAAATATGTTAGAGAAATTCCAGGAAGCACAGCAACTGAGAGGTGGGCAGAAGAAATTTCAGAAAAAGTAAGAGACTGAAGGTTAATCAGGAAGGAGAGATCCCCAGAGGCAAAGAGGCAGGATATCAGCTGAAGGAAAATGTGGATGAAAGCACCAAATGCTGTAGCAGCCAGGTAGGAGGAAAATTGAAACATGACTACTAAATCCAATGATGTGGTTAATTTGCTAGACAAGTCTGAACAGAATAGTGAGTGAATGTGTGAGCAGATGGTTCTAAAAATATAACCTTAACCCTTTCCCCTTCCACCAAAAAAAAAAAAAAAATCTGGCTATAATTTGTCTTTCCTGAAATGCATTGATAAACTCAGAAAAAATTAAAATGAAATACTCAGGTGACAAACAAGACTCCCCCAGATCCCCACACCATGACTTTAGTGGATGCTCTGATTGGGAAGGAGAGTAGAGAGGAAGAGCCGTCAATCCTACTGGACTAGTCCAGGACTTCACATACGTGTCTGCCCTGTGTGATGCAGAGTTGCAACCGAGAGACTCTCAGAAACCCCTGACCCTCAGATGACTGTATGCTAAGTTATAGGGATGACTAGAAAAAAAATGCATCCACTTGCACAGGGAGAAAGTGATGCTTGGTTTGACTCTTCTTGAATTTGGAGTAGGTTAAAAACCGAGATAGTTCTTTAGAAATATAACTGGCATATTTAGATGTGCTATTCAGAACCTCAAAGCAAAGTAGTTAACATACAATGGTTTTCAGACTTTGATAACTTCTAGGGCTTCTGGAATAAACAAATGAGTTGCAGAGATTCTTCCACAATTGATTGATCAATCAATCAATCAATCAATCTCTCTACACACACACCCACAATTAAAAATGAATTCACAATAAAACATAAAAGACATAAGGAAACAGTTCACATTGTGTAAGAAATATCAGGCATGAAAAAAGGATTAGAATTCTAAAAGATCTAAGAAAAAATGCAAAATATATTAAACTAATGAAAATTCAAAAGCCAAAGTGGGGGGGGGGGGTGACCTAAAGACTATATAACGAAAGAATTGGAAACATTGAAAAAAACCAACTGGATAATTCAAAAATTTAATAAGATAGATGGGATAAATCTTTTACCAGAATGAAAGATTCTAAATGCTACAATTAACAATTCTAATCTAATGGACATACATAAAATATTAAGAAGAGAAGTAATACATTTGGAATGGTATATTCAGTTGGCTCTGTCTGAAACAGAACTAGAGACAAACAATAGTTCAAAGAAGAGATGAAAATGGCTTCAAGTAGTGCATATTCAGGGTTCCAACAGGGAATGGATAGAATATTCATGGTAGAAAAATTCTAGAAGAGTTTATTTACAAATAAATTTATTTAACAGTCAGAATAGAGAGAGAGAAACAAGAAGAAGGGTGTTTAAACCTAGAACTGAAGGCAATAAATAAACCAACCTTAGAGCCAAAGGAAGATCAGCTTCCCAAAGTACACACAGAGAATATTACTGACTTCTTAAAATATATGACTAATTCTTATAAAAACCGAAATCATTAAAAGAAATTTTATTGAAAGCACATATATCAGGGACTTGCTAGATTCATATTATTTAAACTACTCACTAATCTATGATTTCTCCATAAGAAATCTGAGGGAATAAACACCTGATTTCCTCAGAACTCCTGGCTCTCATTGACTAGAAACAGGAAACCAGATAGCCAGAGATCCAGCCGACAGAAAAAGAGATCTTAAGAGCAAAGAAATACATCAAACATAGACACACCCAAGATCTAGGCTTACCATGAAATTGGATGCAAATTAAAATAATATCACCAAGCAACCATCATGATTAATCAGCTTCATAGATGTTTACTCACAGAGAGACAGTACTGTTGAGTCCAAGGCAAATATCTGGTTCACTTGGCATCTTATATTCTCACTCAGAATTATTAAGACCACATCCTGGAGTTATTAAAAATGGAAACTTTATGGACTGTTGGTTGTTTTTTAGTGAAAAGTTGATAACAGCTTGCACAGTTTTATGACTAACACAGTAAATGATAGCTCATGATTGTAGTATAAGCAAAGGCAAAGATCAGAAGAAATTTTAGTTAGTTGTCAATATTTGAAAAAGCAAGGGATGTAGCAATACCAGGTTAGGCTTACCACATGGCTACAATCGGCTGAAGCCAGAGTAGTTGTTGCCCCCTTTAAGGGAACAGGCTTGTATCAAATGCCTCACCCCTCCTCCCAGCATGCTTCACTCTATTCCTAATATGCTTCACTCCCCTCCTAGCATGCTTCATTCCCTTCCCAGTATGCTGAACCTAAAACTGTAAGAAAATAAATCTTCTTCCCTCTAAGTTACATGGTCAATCTTTTAGGTTTTAGCTACAAGAATGCTGATGGGTATAGGTTGGGTCACATCCCCTGCCTTTGCACACTCATAAGCACACACACATTGAATAGCTACTATCTGTATCATAGGAGCTCGATTGCTTTTCTATATTCTCCAATAGAAAACCAAACCCTAGGAAGCAAATCCAGCCATACAAAGGGCTGAACTAATCGATATCTTAAAATTCATCTAGGATGCCAATTTGCACAATTGCCTCTTCCCTGTCGTATTAGGTATTAATGACACAACCTGAACCCTAAAAGCTACGTCTTCATTTTATCTCCTTTTGACATTTTATCCCCTTTTGGCTTCCTGCACTTCCCAATCTTATCTAAGAAGCAAGCTTTCTAATTATATTTTTTCAATAGTCAATACCCTCCACTTATGCTAAAGAAGTATATTTTCTGTTTTCATGAATGATATGAATCACTATAATAAAAGATACTATTCCCATGCATGGTGGTATATGCTTGTAATCCCAGTACTTGAGAGGATGAGATAGGAGGATCGAAGGTTCAAGGACAGCCTCAACAAGTTGAGACTGTCATCAACCTAGTGAGACCCTGTTTCAAAATAAAAATAAAATAGGGCTGGGAGTGTAGCCTAAAGGTAGAAAGCCCTTGGCCCTTGGGTTCAATCCCCAGTACCACCAAAAAAAAGATACTTATGAATGATACTTTATAGAAAATGTAACTCAAAGTGAGATGCTGATTTTCTCTCGCAAACAGATGTTTACTATAATACACAACTTTTGGATGACTTACCAAATGGAGCCCTCTTATAATAGAGTGAACTTCCTTAAATACACTGTGATTTCAATCTCTTACAGATTTCCTTCCTCACCATCTCTTCTACTCCACCTCTCCTTTCCTCAACACATACACAAATCTATAAGCAATTCTTACTACACAAATCTATTTAGCTTTCAATTATAAGGGATATCAGTCCAATGTATTGGGACTGACAATGTTCCTATTCCATTTAGGGAACACAGTCAATAAAAAATAAATAAATCTCCATCCATTAATGTACTAGAAATTAAAGGGCTTCTCAAGGTCACACGTTATTCACCTAGGAATACGTTGAACTTTGTAAAACTTCTCAATCGTACCCTATATTCAGGTGAGATACATACTGCCTCACAAAAAAAGTTAGACATGTGTATTTAACAACTGATTTGGCTATAAAGACTTCAACCTTAATTTCATATTTGGCCAAATTCCACACAAAGGAGAAGAAAGCACCAAAAGCTAGCCCTTTAAATTTAAACTTGTACTAAAATATGAACACCAAAATTTTGTGAGCTCCCTAATCAAAATGCACTGATGTATACAAAAACCAGAAGAATCTTCACATAATCCAAGAATTAAATGGTAAGCCCGTAATTCACTGAATGAATAATAAACAATTTAATCAAATTACCTGCCTCTTGAAGGCTTATCTCAGTTTCCAGCTAACATATGATTCTGCAATGTCTTTATCTTCCTAAGAGGCCATTTTTAACATGCCACCAGTTTAATCCACTATAATAGATCAGT
Organism: Graphiurus murinus; assembly: GCA_004027655.1. Lineage (NCBI taxonomy): Eukaryota > Metazoa > Chordata > Mammalia > Rodentia > Gliridae > Graphiurus > Graphiurus murinus. The sequence goes on along the minus strand of PVLC010005284.1, from coordinate 22,253 downwards.
GTGAAGATTTCTTGTGAAATTGAGAATGGATCTACCATATGATCCAGCTATACCACTCCTGGGTATCTTTCCAAAGAGAATGAAATCAGAATTTTATAGTAATGCATGCATATCCATGTTCATAGCAGCACAATTCACAATAACCAAATTATGGCACCAAACTAGGTGTCTATAAACCAGTGAATGGATTTAAAAATATGGGATATATACACAATGGAATGCTACTCAGCAATAAAGAAGAACAAAATTGTGTAACTTGCAGGAAAATGGATGGACCTGGAGAATATTATGTTAAGTGAGTTTAGCCAGTCACAAAAAGTGAAGGGTCATCTGTTTTCTCTCATATGTGGAAGCTAGTGTGTAAACAGGACACAAAAAGAACTTTAGATAATGAAGCAGGAACTCCTGTGGAGCCAGGGAGGGGGCCTAGGAGAGGGTGCTGGTGGAGAGAGGGAGAATTAAAGAAAGAAACACTCCCATTGGCATATGTGCATATGTGAGAATACCAATGCCAATCTCAATATCATGTGTGGAGGAGAAAGGGAGAGAGTGAAGAGGGAGCTGGAGAGAAGCTCATCAAGTGCTGTGTGCATGTATGTCACTTTCACTCTGAACCACATTATGATGTGAGACTGTAATGCATCAATAAAAGTAAAATAAAAATAAAGGGAACACCATAATGGCTCCTTGGTATATGTTTGGAGTTTATGGATATAAACTCACTCAGCACTCAAGGTCTCTCACAACTTAGCCCCAATATATATCATATTCTGATCCCTTATGTGGTCTTTATGATGTCCCTTTAACATACTGCCACAGTTGTAACACACGGTTTCCACACAGCTGTCCTACTCTAAAAGACCATAAACAAGAATCTGTTGAGAACTCTCCTCCTAGTTACTGGCTCTTTACTCTCCTTCCCTACTTTGATTCCTAAATGCACTTAGGAAAACGGAAAGATCTGAGAGCGGCCAGGTGTGGTGGTGCATGCCTACAATCCTAGTACTTGGGAAGCTGAGACAGGAGTATCTCAGGTTTGAAGCCAGCCTCAGCAACTTAGTGAGGCCCTCAGCAACCTAGCCAGACTGTTTCTAAATAAAAAATAAAATAGTGCTAGGGGGTGTAGCTCAGAAGTATAATTCCCTTGGGTTCAATCCTCAGCACTACACACACACACACACACACACAAAATCTGAGATCCATTTAACCTCATGCTAGTATGTCCAGTGACTAAAAATTTTTTTTAAGTATTGTTTTGTCTCACATGAAAATCTTCTAATGAAATCACATGTGCAGAACTATGACTCTAAGAATCCCAGCCACTCTGACCAAAATAGATAAATAGTGCCAGGGGCAATTCCACACACTTATCTCAATAGAACATACTTAGAAAACAGAATCTACTCAAGTCTTTCTATTTTATAAATGAAGAAGTAAGGCTCACAGTATGGCTTGCCAAAAATCTTATGTCTAGTTCAGGCTCAGAGAAAGAACTTTCTAGCTAGAGGTTCTAGCTCAGAGTTCAGTGCTCCTATAATCCAAAAACTTCATAATACTATGTTAGGTTATTTAATAAACCATGAGTTGAAAAGGCATGCTGCATATGGTTTACCTGCAAGCCTTCATAACTCAATAAACACAGATGGTCCTCCACTTAGAATGAAACAATTTTATTTTATTATTATGAAGAATGATATACATTCAGTAGAAACTGTACATTGAATCGTGATCTTCTCCTGAGCTGGCTATGTGGTACATACTCTTTTATGACCTAGGGCTGCAGTAATGAGCCACAATGCTCAGACAGCTTTGCTATCATGGGGACACAATAGATATTCTACAGTGTACTGTGTTGCCAAGCTATGATGTCCAGCAGGATAGGTGTAATAAATGCATTCTTGACTTAAAATATTTTTAATTTGTGATGGTTTTATCAGGATGTAACCCCATTGATAAATCAAAGGGCATCCTATGTAGAATGCTGTGGTATGCCACAAACTGTTTTAGGCACTAGAGATTTCAAAGTAGATGATACAGTAGGATCTCTTTCCTCATACAGAATATCCTCTACCTGATATTGACAAATAATTAAGGAACAATCATATAGATACATAATTAAAATTATATATTCCCAAGAGAAATAAAAATCTGTGTCCAAATAAAAACCTGTACACAATTATTCCTAGTAGTATCATAATTGCCAAGAAAAAGCAAAAGCAATCCAAATTTCCACCAAATGATGAATAGATAAACAAAATGTGGTAGTCATAAAAAGAATATTATTTGCCATAAAAAAGAAATGAAGTATTGATACATGCCAAATATGGATGACCTTGAAAACATTATACTAAATGAAATAAAGTCAGATATTAAAGGTTATATATTATATGATTCCATTTATGTGAAAGGTCCACAACAGGCAAGTCCATAGAGATGGAAAGTAGATTAGGGGCAGGGAAAGAGAAGTAACTGCTAATGGGTATAGGGTTTCTTCGAGGGATGATAAAAAAGATTTTGGAATTAGTGGTGAGGCTGTACAACTTTGTGAAAAAAACTAATAACCACTAAGTTATGTACTTCAAAGAATAAAATTATGGTATACCATTATATTTCATAGTGCAATATGTAATCAGAACTCAGAAATATGCGTGAAGCAAAGAGGGTATAATAGTAGAGAGTAGTTGGAAAAAATTTAAAAATATTATAGCTGGGGAAAGTCACTCTGAGGACATAGTTAATCATATACCTAAAGTGTAACCAGCATCCAGATATGCAAAGAAAAAGGGCATAGTATTCCCTTAAGAGGTAACAGCACCAACACTCTGAAGCAGAAAAGAGCTTGGTATATTCTAGGAACTCAAAGTAGGAACAAAGGAAAGAACATAAGAAGTTAATGAGGGGAGAATGGACAAATCACAAAGGACTTGTAGGCCATGGTAAACATTTTGTATTATGACAAGTGCAATAATATGCATTAGAATGTTTTAAGCAAGGGAGTGACATTTGTTCACTCATTCGATAAACTTAATTATCATCGAGTCTGTGCCAAACATTGATCTGAAACAGCCAGAGACCATCAAACAAGCTCTTCTCCTCATGGAACTGTTATTTGAGTGAAAGGGGCAGTCACACATTCAGTAAATAAGAGAAGCATAGCATATATGGGTGTCAGTGGGTGCTATAAAGACAAGTAAAGGAAGTAGGTAGAGTGTGCCATTGTGGGTAGCTGTTATAAATATAGCAGAACAGGAAGACTTCACCGTGATGTGAGATTTAAGCAAAGACTGGAAAAAAGTGAAGAAGCAAGTCATGAATAATTATGAGGAAATATGAGACAGAGCTGACAGGTAAGAAGAAACCTGGGAAATTTTGATGGCCCACAAGCCTACGGAAAGGAGTGTTTCAAAAACTAAATAACAATCGATTGTGCCAAATTCTGGCTATAACTCAATTAAGACAAGGACTAAGAATTGATAGTTGAATTTTGCAATGTGGAGATCATTGGTAAATTTTGACAAAAATAGTTTCAGTAGAATAAAATAGTAATGGGTATTGGCCTGATTAGAGTAGTAATGGAAAAATTGAAGGTTATTGTAATCAATTACTACTTAGACGGGATTTTCAGTAAAAGAAAACAGAAAAATGGGGCAAAATCAGGAAGGTGGTTTAGGTAGATATGCTCTTAAGTATAATCCAATGGAAACTGGGAAAGGGATGACCCTAGACAGACAGACAGAGAGAATATCAATCTAGAGTGGTATTCCTTGGGAAGAGAAAGGAGATAACCCCTCATCCATAACCACAAGTGAAGGGTTAGCCTTGCATAAGAGAACAAAGAGTTCATTCAAAATGATAGGAGGAATGGGAAGGACTCAATGTCACAGACATGAGTAGGTGATCAAATGTGGTGGTAGAAGCCTATGAATACAATCATGTGGGGTCCTCTTGACGAGAAGGGGGCTCCTACCCCGATCTCCCAGGAGCATCTACCCCGAGAGGGGGTTCCCCGCGGAAAAGGAAGGTCGCGCCGAAATGAACACACGACGGGGACTGAGCATCGGAGAACTCATCCATTTATTACATGAGGGGCAAGGTGTTACATAGGGCAGAGCGAGGGGAGTGTCTTCTTGTAGGGCCAATCAGCGTAGAGGTCATCTTGATCATGCCTATTTGGCCTAATCTAAAAGGCTGATCCTATCAATGGCTTGATCATGCTGAGGAGACATCCTTCGTCTAATCCTGGTCTCTGGTAAACAGTCTTAGGTCTCCACCCTCACCACTCCCTCTCTGTGCCATCTTTGATGTACTTTCCGGCGGGGCTACCGCATTCTCTCTGGGGATCTTTCCCCACACAATCAAAGTTAAGTTTAAAAGTTATTTCTGGCTGCTCCATGGGCAATTGTGTTAAGTGTGAAAACAGGGACCCTGATAAGAAGTGATAGTACACATGAAAGGTCTTGGTGACTTAGACCAAGATAGTGGCAATGGCAATAAATTTTTGCATTATGATTAAATAAATGCATTTAATCATAATACAAAATTATTTCACTTCTGTATAGCAACACCAATAAAATTTCTATGGGAATATTTATTTATGCATTTATTTTTCACATTAAACTCAAGCCACTAAATTTTATCTCAGAATAAGTATAAAGACATCTTTATACTTCTGTTACATATATAGCTAGAAAATAATTTTCCCATAAGTTTTTATGTTCTGCTGAGTGTTTGCCAAATTCTTACACCTTATTTCAATGTGATATCCTAAAACCAGAAAAGAAACATACAAATAACAGATGCCTGAGTATGGTGACACATGCCTGTAATCCCAGTACTTAGGAAGCTGAGACAGGAGGGTTGCAGGTTCAAGACCAGCCTCAGAATTTAGCAAGGCCCTCAGCAACTTGGCAAGACCCTACCTCAAAATAAAAAGTAAAATAGGGATGAGAGTGTAACGCAGAGGTAGAGTACCATCAAATAAATAAATAACAGATGAAAAAATTCTGGTTATTCTTGTCTTCATTATATGTTCACCAATTTTCACAATAACAGGAATGCAATATAGTTTATGTGTTTTTCAAGAGATGTTAGTACATGTGACTGAACAAACTAGCTGATGGAAGGTGAAGTCTGGAATCTGGCCAGACTTTGAAAAAATTATCTAAAACAGAAAACTTCCATAGAATGGAGACTGAGAAAATATACCTTTTATTTTTAATCATTTTTTTTCTTCTTCTTCTTCTTTTTTTTTTTTGCAGTACTGGGGATTGAACTCAGGGGCATTCTACCTCCGAGCTACACCCACAGCCCTATTTTTTATGCTTTATTTTGAAACAGGGTCTCACTAAGTTGCAGAGTACCTCACTAGGTAGCTGAGGCTGGCCGCGAACCCGGATCCTCCGGTCTCAGCCTCCCAAATGCTGGGATTACAGGCGTGCGCCACCACGCCCGACTTACTTTTAATCATTTTTAATCCACCATAATATGTATTTGTTTTTCCTGTCTCTCTTAAAGCTTCAAAAATAACAACAACAACAAAATGTATTAGTGCCATTTTGCTTTTTCATTTGGTAACCTGATATGAAGCCATCTAGCAGGCACAGGACATGAGATTCAACCCCACATTCCCCATTGAGATTTGAAACATGCCTAGACTCTTTGGTAGAAAATAGGTAATTCCCAGTGAGGGAGAATGTTATGCTGTAAATAGCTGCTTCTCATATTAATCCACAGCCTTTACTATTTGCTCCGTTTTCTTTCATAAGATTAACATTTAAAAGCCTCTTTGTCACAGAATGAAATTGAATTGTGAAATGTGCTCCTGAATAAATAATTTCTTCCTGAATGTTAATTACATAGGCAATTATACTGAAGTGTAATTTTACATAAATACAGTGTTAGAGATTCTACAGATGTGAACAACTGCACAAATATCTCCTCAATTGGGGAAAAAAAAGCTTCTGTGGTTGAAATGAGAGTGTCTAACATGCTGGATAAATACAGAACATTCGATGTGTTGAATATTAATCTGTATATTTATGGAATTTATGACAAGGCTCTAGACCAACTACTCAACTAAATATTCATAAATATAAAATGCACACACTTTATTTTCCTTATATATTAATAAAATGGCAAAAACAATGTACCAGTAATAAAAAGTCTAAGCCCAAAGTTTCAAATAAGACAACCTCCAATTATTGGGATCTAAAAATAAAATTTTATCAGTTATAATATTCTCAATTTTTAGCTGGGCGTGGTGGTGCATGCTTGTAATCCCAGCATTTGGGAGGCTGAAACTGGAGGATCCAGATTCGCAGCCAGCCTCAACTACCTAGTGAGGCACTCTGCAACTTAGTGAGACCCTGTTTCAAAATAAAGAATAAAAAATAGGGCTTGGGCTTTAGCTCAGAGGTAGAATGCCCCTGAGTTCAATCCCCAGTACCACAAATAATAATAATAATCATCATCACCATCATCATCATCATCATCATCATCATCATCATCATCTCAATTTTTTTTAGGTAAAGCACTTTGTATGCAGTTACCAACTTCTTATTTCATAATGGTATGACAATATGATGCTGGGACATAGCCAAGAGATTTTTAGTTGAATTCCTATTCCAATAAACATCACAATCAAATTGGACCTAGACTCATTTGTTTGAAAATGAAAACTAATAAAGCAGGTAGCATTTGAGCACTTACTAAGGGCAGGCACTCTATTAAGCACTTAACCTCTATTGGTCCTTTTAACCTCAGAGCAACTCTGTGACACCCAGATGAGGAAACTGAGGCCTGAAGGTATAGTTCAGTGGTACTTTCCTAACATATGTGATACCCCACCAAAAAAAAAAAAAATCTTTTAACACGTAAGTTCATAGAAAAACAAAAAAGGTAGCTCTGGCATTTAAATCCAGACCTTGCTACCTAAGAGATCCATTAAGTAGACTTTGTTTTGTAATGTAGAAAGAAAAACCTTCAAGTTAGCCTGGAGTTCAAAAATCTATCTGTTTTTAATCACAGTCTTAACTTCTCTGCCCTTTTTCCTCTTTTATAAATATTTATCTTGAGTTGGCCTTGGGACTGGGTTATATCACAATTCTAAATTTCAGTTAGAAGAGAAAATCAATCAAATTATTACTATCTTAAATAGAAAACAGTTGATTGAGATTTTAAACTTCCACTCATAAATACTTCATATTCAAAGTATGGTCTACAGACCAGAAACATCAACATCATCTGGGATCTTGTTAGAAATGTAGAAATCAAGGCCCATCCTGAACTGCTGAATCAGTCCCCAGCTTGAAAAGTACTAACACTAGGTGTTATGCACATGTATATTCCTATCACTCTATGCCTCAGTATGATATAAAGTATATGCGTTATAAAACTATAAAAAAAACACAAAGGAAATAATAGGTTATGTAGGTTCACAGTGACCCTGCAATAATCTTCCATAACATCACAATGAAATTCTAAAAGTAGCCACTAGAAGTGTTTGCATGTAGACACTTATTTTTTTGTCAGATTTCCATTGCTTTGACAAAATACCTGAGAAAATAAACTTAAAGGAGGAAAGATTTATTTGGGCTTATGGGTTCAGAGGCTCTGGTTCATAGCCACTTTGTCCCATTGCTTTGGGTATATGGCAGGGCAGAATAACATGGCCAGGGGTGCATGGTGAAGCAAGGCTGTGCACCTCATGAAAGCAAGGAAGCAAAAAGAGGGGTGGGCAGCAGGTACAAGACATCCCCTGCCAGGGCACGCCTCCAGTAACCTACAACTCCAATAGGCCGCATTTCCTAAAGAGTCTCCCACCTCCCAGTAGTGCCACCAGTGGGGAACCAAGCCTTCATCACACCTGGTGGACATCCCAGATCTAAACAATAGCAGCACTATGAGCTTTTAGCACTTGATGATAACGATGACAAAAGGTGGCCAGTAAAGATATAAGGCGGGATCCAGGTACCATGAACTTTTCTTTTTAAAAAATTTATATTTTTACTAGTACATTCAATTATACATCACAGTGAGGCTCCATGTGATACAGACATATGTGTACACAGCTCTTAGTGTATTTCCTTCCACACCTCATCCTGCTTCTCCCTTCTCCCTCCCCATACATGTGAGTGATGGACTTTGCTTTTTGAAATTCTGCCAAATTTTTCAGTCTATAAAGCTAACCCAGAAAAGCTTTTATTTATAGACTTTCAAGCAGACTGATTTTACAACTGCTTATACTACTACTCTACTTCAGTGGGAGGTTTCTGTTTTTGGAAAGCATTTCAGTAACTGATTAGAAAAATAATGAATAGATATGATTTTTACATTACATTAAGACTTATTTGTATTTCTGTCGCACATTTTTATAAATCACAAAATACCACATTGACATCTTTCACGGTTTTATGAACAACATGTTTAAGAGAACAAACTATTATTCTAAATTGACATAATACCCAGTGACTTATCCACATGGTAACATAATGAGTAAACATTATTACTACAGTATACCTTTTTCTCTTTCTCAAATTTTCTTAATATTAAAACAACAATGAAATATTTAACGGTATATTATAATCAGCTGTTATTGAAACTTTCTTAAATATCCACATGTTAAAAGGCACAGATTAAAATTGTCTTTACCTGCTTGTGGAGTGAACATTTGCCTGCATCATTTTTGAATCTTAGGAAAGACTTTTATGCCTCTATCAGTCAGGGGTCAATAAGAGAAGGCAGAATCCATTCTATCTGAATGAAACAGCATGGGAATTGCTGTAGGGTAGTAAATAACTTGGTCTTAAAGAAGACTGAGAAACTGAATGTAGGCTGAGATTCACGGGATGACTCCTGAAGCCACAGCACAGAATTTGGCCTTGTAGGGATCGGTTGTCCCTGTCATGATTAGGAAACTGTAGAGTGAAGAAACTGACTGTTGAATCAGGAAGCCACTGCAATAACTACTGGTTTCATTATCACACCACTTCTGCCTTATCCACACCAACCAGTTTCCAATAGACACCATTAAGCCTTCTATAAAGTCATATCTGAAAGCAGCTTGGTAATTGGTAAGACCAGTTTGTTCCATGAAAGTCCATCCACTGCCTTTCATTCCATAAAATAGGTTATTTGATCTAGCCTAACATTGTTGGGGTATCATAACAAGTTAAGGCATTCAGAAAGTCCATAGTTTGCAGAAATATGGCAACAGGAAAGACAAACTCCAATTCAGAATAAATGATTATTCCAATAAGAATAAGTTGTTGCCTATTCTACAACAGAAAAGTTCTAATCTAAGTGACTCATTCTTAGATGGCTTCCAGATTTCTACTCAGGATGGTGCAGCATAAATGGGATCATGTAATATATAGTATTTTGTGACTGGCTACTTTCATTTAGCATAATGCTTTCAAGGTCCATTCAAGTTGTAGGATGTATCAGTGCTTCATTCCTTTCTATGGCTGAATAAATTTCCATTGTATACCACAAAAAAAAAAAAAAGGATGGTGCAGATTGATCACTGGGCAGGGCATTAGTAAGATCAGTCTTGGTGAAGTAAATTCTATGTTTTGGAGTCCACCCATTGCTTCTATTCTTGACAACATGGTCACTTTGCTCGTTAGCCTATTGATTAAACTATTCATATGGCCGGAGAAGATGTAAGTATTGGCAGCTACGGGGAAGGTTATTTTATGGTTATTGAAAATGTCCTCTACAAAGGAGAATTTTTGGTGAATACTCACAGAGGTACAAACAATTTTATATTCCAGGCCCATTCCTTGAGGTCAGTCCATATATTTCTTCTCCAAATTTATCACCTGCTCTAAACTCAATTTTTTCAAAATTCTTGAATATCTACCAAGCTATTAGCTGTTGCCATTAATTGTTACAGATTCATTATTCTGACCATCTTTCCTTCCAGACCAAATGGAAAACCATGTATACCACTCACATTTCTGCCTAAAAGAATTTTCCTTCCCCATTATCTTCCAGGTCCACTCCCTCTGTTTGAGTTAAAGTGCTTCAACATGTCACTTGTGAAGTGCCAATTTATCATCAAGAGCCACATGCAAACCAAAGTTATAAAAAATAAATTCATAAAAAAATTCATCATGAGCTGGGCATGGTGGTGCACGCTTGTAATCCCAGCATTCAGGAGGCTGAGATCGGAGGATCCGGGTTCACAGCCAGCCTCAGCTACCTAGTGAGGCACTCTGCAACTTAGTGAGACTTGGTTTCAAAATAAAGAATAAAAAATAGGGCTGAGGGTATAGGTCGGAGGTAGAATGCCCCTGAGTTCAATCCCCAGTACCGAAAAAAAAAAAAAAAAATAGGGCTGGGGGTATAGCTCAGAGGTAGAATGCCCTGGAGTTCAATCCCCAGTACCGCAAATAAATAAATAAATAAATAAAAAATAAAAAAAATTCATCATGAGGCCACAGATAGATAGATAGGTGGTACTACAATAGTAACTATTGGAAATGTGAGTCACCTGCTTTTATAGCTTATCAGTGCCTACAGGATCTCTGTAGGCCTGATCTCATATATGCCATTTCTACCTATTGATGGAGTGCTGCTAAACAGACTTTATAGTAATACCTAATGGGGCATAAAACATCCAGGTCACTATTGGAGGCTGAGTTCATATGATTGATTAGACATCCAATGTCTAACAGAGCCTAGTAACAATAAAAAAGCCATTTCTCAACAGTAGACAATTTCTCCAAATATCACAAGCTTGTTTAATGTGTGCTATATTCGTGTGTGTGTGTGTGTGTGTGTGTGTGTGTGTGTGTGTAGTATTTCTATAGGGGTCTGCTAGAAGGTACATAGGGCATCGAAAACCATCACAGACACTTCTAGCACCAATGTATATGCTGGGATCAAGAGAACTAAATGGCACAGCTTTGCCCTGAGATGTGAACCAGATACAATAGCTTCTCTTACTCTTGGTCCCACTCAAACCTGTAACTTTGTGGGATCCCTCAGTACATGGACCATAGTAGACTCCTAAAAGTGAGTTATGTTACTTCCAAAATCCAAAGTGACTTACTAAGAATTGTGCCCCCTTCTTAGGGGCAATTTGTTACAAATACCCCTTTATACCCCAAATTATTCTTCTCCCAGGAACTTCACCAAAGTAAACTGACCCAAGCATTTTGTATTTTTCCTCTACTCTTAAATCATATCTATGGCGTCTAGGATACCTGCTACTACTTATTTACCAGGTCCTGCATCATACTGTTATAACTGAAATAGGTTCTCATGTTTTCCTTTGAGATGTTGAATAATTGAAACTCTGCATGCACAGAATAAACTGAAAATTAAAAAGCTGGTATTGCTTTAAGGCATCACAATGAGAGGGTGCTGACTCAGGATAGAAAATATTCTGTCTACAATGTCTGCCATTCTTCCTTCAAAAATCTATCTGTGAGATCTGAAATTCTGTTAGAAATGCAACTGCATTTTTAAATATGAATGATGGATGTCCCAGAGATAAGTAGGATATTAAGGTGTTATCATTTATACTGAAATAAAAATTAGTTGATAAGATCTCTTCATAGTAGTCATTGGAGATCATTGCACTAAAGCAAAGAAAAATCTTTTATATTCCAAGCACAGATGTTTTGTTACTTCATTGATTCATTCACTCCTTCCCCACCTACCAAGTTTTAAGGGAGCTAAGTAAAGATAGGTTTTATAACCCTCATTATAGAGAAGAAAGAAAATGAGTAGTGATATAAATAGGTTGCCTGAATGGCAAATCTTTCTCTTGATCCTCATGGGAAAGGCATATGGATAGAATGAAACTTGCCGCTTGTGGCACAAAGGAATGTGAGTCTGTGTGAGATGGGTGGCTAGATACCAATGAAACAGGGAAAGAGACTAAACTTCAGCAGTATCCAACTATTAACTTGCAAACTGAAGGTGAGCCGTGGGAATAGTTCCTTCCTCCCCTAAGTCTATCCACAAAATGCTTAATTTATTCTTAGCATTTAAAAAGTAAAGACTTTCCACAGAAAGTGAAGGGTCATGTGTTTTCTCTCATATGTAGAAGTTAAGGAGTGATCAAGATTCACAAGAGGGACTATAGATAATGAAAGAGAAAGAGAAACCCCAGTGGAGTGATGGAGGGGCATCTTAGGGAGGGTTGAGAAGAGAATTAATAAAAGAAACACTTCCATTGATATTGTGTACATAAGTGAAATAATTAATACCAATCTCAATATTATGTATGGGGAAGGGGAAGGAGTAGGGAGGGAACTGGAGGGAAGCTCACCAAGTACTTTGTGCATGTATTTCCCTATCACTCTGAAATATATTATGATATGAAACTACAATGCACCAGTAAAACATATTCAAAAGAAAAATAATAAAAATAAAAAGTAAAGACTTTCACTCAAAATATTTTCAGATTCCTTGGTATTTCTTCAAAGGCGAAATGATATGGCAATGCTGGGCCCACATTTTCACAGAACAACATCAGCAGGAGCTAAGGCATTAGCTGCCTCTTTAGATGAGTTCACATGACCTAATTTGCCACAGTGTCCAGCAATATGTGTTTATGTCTGGCCCACATTCCTTATTTAAGTAGCCTACAGTGCCCTTGAAGTCATTTAAGTTTACTATTATTATCCCAGTACCACTTTGTACAGAGTTGAGAAAAGAAGAGAGAATAGGAATAGATAATTTGGTCTGTGATGGATCCTGGTAGCTGAGATGCAGAAACACTACCTTCTAATTTGATGCCAATTATTTTAGAGATCCATTTTCACAATGACTTTAACTATCAAAAAGAATTGAAAACCAGTCTAGTTTTATCCCAAATGTCAATGCAATTGAATGAGTTTACTTGCGACTATAATGAATTCCATTTGTTCAAGACAATGAACTACCAACTACTGAAACTTTGTCCCTAAAATGATAATAGCTTTAATTTGCTTATTCTCCACATTTGTTTTAGCAATTCTTCTGACTCATATACTCAACAGTATATGTCATCGCTACATAAATTCTGCATATTCATGCCTTGTGGAAAAGTAATATCAGGAGCCATCACTGTTAAGTGTGTCAAACATCAGCACATCTATTTTTTTGGCCATGGTTTTCATTCTGTTTTTCCTTGCTCTATTATCCTATTTTTTGTATTAATTATTTTCTATTACTTCCTTGTTTTTTGTGCATAATACATCCTGAACTTCATTAGCTTAAATTTGGGAACTAATTCTTAATATACAATATTTACTACAACTAGTCTAGTAAAATAATCCTCAGAATCAGGAGTATAATCATTAATTTTATGCATCACTGGATTGAGCTAAGGGATACCCATATGGCTGGTAGAACATTATTTCTGGGTGTGTCCCTGAGAGTGTTTCCAGAAGAGATTAGCATTTGAATCAGTAAACTAAGAATGCTGGAGGAAGAAAGGCAAACATTCTCTTTCTCCCCATTTTTTCTACACACACACACACACACACACACACACACACACACATACACCTACATCTTATTAGTTCTGTTACTCTGGAGAATCCTGACTAATTCTGTTTGACCTTAATCAAGTTATTTCAGCTTTCTTAGGGCTAATCTGTAAGACAAAATAACAATGTCTACCTCACACCATAAGCACAGGATTGAATGAGGTAATAAAAGTAAAAACACTAAGCAAATCTTATGAATTAATCCTATGTGACTTTAAGTTGAATCAGTATCAAGATCTTGTGTTGGACACCAAAATTCAGTTTTATGGCAAGTATATTACTTAATACAAGATGATATAAATGTTTTTAATAGTTCTAACTCCATCTAGACCATGAACTTCATGAGAGCTTGCCCTATTCCTTATTCTTCTCTATATCATCCTACCTAGTATCATTCCCATTGCTTAATTAGCAAGATAAATTGGCAACACCATCTCTATCCTACTTCTCTCATCCATGAGGTTTACAGCATAATGGAATCTAACTGGAACTGATGCCACTCATCCAGGGTGAGAGAAAAGCCACTTACCATCTCAGTAGTAGTGCATATTTTTAAAAAAAAAAAAAAAAAAAGGTGAAGAGAAAAAAAAAGCTAGATCTAAGAGCCAAAATTTTTCTAGTAGAATAATTCTATTCATTGATGTTGTTTTGCAATGAGTAAGGTCAAATCATGTCACTAGAAAAAAAATATGCTTTGTCCATTTGAGATAATACTGTATTTCTATAAAAATTTTAATTCTTACCTTACTTCTTAGGTAAAATTACTGAGTAAATCAACCACAACACCTGCTGGTGAGCAAAACAAATCAGAATTAGAGAATAGTATATTTCACCTATACATGGAGCCATCTCTCCCACCTACCTCCATATAAGAAACAGCCAACACCTGAAAACCTCATCACACAACAAGGAATTAGGGGTGAGGGAGTAGAAATTCCACTTTATAAAGAAGGCATATGATGTACTTACACAATCATATCAAGGTCACTCACTGATCTGAACCTGATGGGGAGGGAGGGCGAGGGAGCGGGGTGGGAATTGGGGAAGGGGTCAAATGAGAATTGTGTGCAAATATGTTGTTAACAACTTGTACTTAACAAAGATGGATGCTATATTGCACGAATTACTACAATAAAAAATAAATTTAAAAAAATGAAGGAATTGGGAATGAGAGGGGAATGTAGGAAAGTTGACTACAAAAATATCAAACATAGAGAAGTCAATCAGGGGAGGGGGTAAATTTTGAATATTTAACTAAAGGAAGGTTCTTCCTTTCCATAGAATAAGAGGGAAAGGAAGCAGGATAAAGTCTTTATCTCTGTTCTTCTGGCATAGTTCTGATATTTTGAAATCTACAAGACCTTTCATTAAAGGACTCCAGAAACTTCAGTAATAATTGGACATGTGCTTGCATTGGGGAAGAAGGGAAGGCAGAGGATGAAGGATAGAATGGTAACTTTTTGTTATTACCTTGCTCAGGCCTTTTGGGAGAGCTTAAGGGACATTTCCTATGCTTCCCCGATGGATTACAAGGCAGCTTTGCCCGTTTCTTAAGCAAGGAGAGAACTATCAATGACAGCAGAGAAGACACAGGCTCTGAAGACCTCTCCCCTGAAGGATAGCAAAAAGTAAACTTTGGTGCTCTGAAAATCATTATGTGAATACATGAGAGAATAAATAATCCAGGATGAATGTGCATTAGGGTGCCCCCCCCGCATCACCTTCAGTTAAGTCACCATCTTTGCTCATCTAAGGTTTCTCCTTCTTTGTCTAGAGTCCCTCTTATGTCCTACTTTCTCCCTAGCTTCTGTATATTAGGGAGAGCATATGATTTTTTACTTTTTGTGACTGACTAATCTCACTTACCATTATGTTTTCCAGTGTCACCCATTTCCCTGCAAATGACATGATTTTGTTCTTCTTTATGGCTGAGTAAAGTTCCATTGTCTACATATCCCATAGTTTTGTAATCCATTCATCTGTTGATGGAAATCTTGGCTGGTTCCATAGTTTGGCAATTGTGAATTGTGTGGCTATAAACATGGATACACATGAATCGGTCTGATAGTTTGGTTTCCATTCTTTTGGGTAGATACCCAGAAGTGGTATTGCTGGGTCATATAGTAGGTTCATTCCCATTTGTCTGAGGATCCTCCATGCCGGGGACCAGCCCTTGAGGCAGTGGGGTTAGGGGTCCATCGACAGGTGTGGATTGAGACAAGGTCACAAGAATGCACTCACACCAAATGCAGTGAAGAAGCGTATCTGTTTTATTGTTTGTTAGTAGCTGTTTTATTTTTTTTGCAATGAGGCATATAGAACAGGAATTTCCAAAGGTCATCCTCAACCAGTCAAGGTTACAACACATATATAAGAATTCTTTTGTACAAATTCTTAAAATACACATGTATATAAAAATTATTTTCCATTAGTTAAAATCTTTACTATTTGTTTAGCCCCTTTAAACCGTGTTCTTATCTTATCTCAGGTAGCTAGAGGGTTAATGTGTCCTGTAAAATTCCAGGGAGACCAGGTGAGAGTGGGCAAAAAAATATTTGTAGTAACTATTTAGATAAACTTGCAAAGCCTGTTTCTAGACTAATGCTTGTAAGAGGTTAATGAATTGAGTTGTCTCGAGGCACTGCTTTTTTTTTATCAGCTAAGAGATCAGTATCTGTCAGGCCACATGTTTCTAAGAAATTTTCCTTTATAATTAATGTAAAAGCAAAACCCAAAGCACCCAAAATTTCCAGAATATAATAATGCAAAGTGGGATATGCCACACATTCCTTCTTTTGGAATCGTCTGCTTTGCAGGACTCCAGCAGACCGAGCCTTGCCCAAGATCCAGCTATTAAGGAGCTGTGGCACCTCCATACTGTTTTCCAAAGTGGTTGCACTAATCTGCAATCCCACCAACAATGTATTAGGGTTCCCACTTCTTCACACCCTCAACTGATAGAGGACTACTATCTAGAATATACAGAGAACTCAAGAAACCCACAACTGAAAAAACAAATACCCCAATCAAAAATGGGCAAAGGACCTAAACAGACACTTCACAAAAGAAGAAATACAAATGGCCAATAAACGTATGAGGAAATGTTCAACATCATTAGCAATCAGAGAGATGCAAATCAAAACTACCTTGAGATTTCACCTCACCCCAATTAGAATGGCGATCATCAAAAACACAAACAACATGAAAGGATATTTTTTTTTTTTTTTTTTTTTTTTTTTTTGGTACCGGGGATTGAACTTAGGGGCATTCTACCTCCGAGCTATACCCCCAGCCCCATTTTTTATTCTTTATTTTGAAACCGGGTCTCACTAAGTTGCAGAGTGCCTCACTAGGTAGCTGAGGCTGGCCTCGAACCCGGATCCTCCGGTCTCAGCCTCCCGAATGCTGGGATTACAAGCATGCGCCACCACGCCCGGCATGAAAGGATATTTTTAAGCAACTATTATAACATCATTTACAAAACAAAAGACAGTTTAATCATCCAAAATCCTGCCAATTAAGAATTTGTTTTGTTTTTTGTGGTACTAGGGATTGAACCCAGGGGCATTCTACCTCTGATCTCCACCCCCAGCCCTATTTTTCATTCTTTATCTTGAAACTAAGTTGCAGAGCACCTCACTAAGTAGCTGAGGCTGGCTTTGAACCTGCGATCCTCCTGTCTCAGCCTCCCAAGTACTGGGATTACAAGCATGTACCACCACGCCCAGATCAATTAAGGATTTTAAATGGAAGAAATTTAACAATTAAAAAAAAAAAACCCTTCCCCTATCTTATGTCTTTTTATGTCTTATTTAACACAGATAAGTTTCGATTTATCCATAAACTAGGATTTGGGAACCTCTTCTTTATACTTTAGTCCAGACTAAAGTCTAGATGATGCTCTGCAAAAAGAAACCCTCATGTCTCAGGTACACAAAGATATTAACACTATTATGGTGTATAATGAGGTTAATACATATGAAATTGCCAATATTCAATTGTTTTAATCTACAAAAAATGAAAAATTTCATAGGGTTCATTCTAAAATCATATTTTTGTTTGCACTTGACCGTTTTATAATATCAAATAAATGTTAAAACTATGGCAAATATATTGATAATACTTCTTTTCTGAAGACAGCATTTCACAATTCTCCCCACATGAACTAGTATTCAAGGGGGGATTTTTCTACTTGCCCTTTACCACATTCTATGCTATTGCTGGGAATATATACTGTGACAAAGGGTGCTATCAAAATGCTAACCTTTTAAATATTAAATCCTTAACTACTTAATTTTAACTTGAATCTATTGTAACAAATTAAGCTTTACCAAATTAACTAAAGATTATCAGGAATATACCAGTGTTTAGCATGTAATACACTTTATTGAAGGTTAGTTAGTGTCTTGTATATGGGTTAGCTAGAGAGAAAACAGCTTTTTCAACCACGTAATAGAATTTATGAGAAGTTGGGAGATTCTCATAGAATTCCTATGAGAAGAAATGGTAAGCCTTGTGGGAATCCAGATGTCAGCAGCTATTTTTCCATATTTTCTGTCATCTGTGTAACTTCTCCTCTCCCTTTCTCTATTTCATTCTCTGCAGACTCCTCATTCCTATTCCCCTATAACAATGTCTTGCAACAATGGTCTTAGGCCATGTAAGACAAATAAGCTTCTCCTCCCTCCCCAGATTCCTTCCTTGGCCCATAAAACTGGGAGCAGGCAAGGGAAGATGTGGAATTCTATAATGTGGAATGTTATTTCTGCTACAGGAAGGAAATTTCAACTACAAGGTTAAGGAGTAGAAAGCTAGTCCACTTTGTTCATAGGTATACAATATTTTCTAACTCTGATTTACTAAGAACAAAACCAATATTTGGGTACCTATGTAAGTCTTGAGTCCTTTTTTTTAGTATATTTATTTGACCCATGCATTCCCTTAAAGTATCTCTGGAGCCTCCAACTGTGCAATTCAGTCTCTACAGCTCTTAGTTAAAACAAAGAGAGGGTGGTAATTTGATTGGGGCCATTTACATCAACTGCCTATCCTTGTCATGGACACTTTTGCGGCCAAAGGGATTGGGTTACTTGAACTTGGGTCTATCTCTTCAGCAGAAACTGTAGGAAAAAAATTCAAAGAAGGTTAGTAAGTTGGGTAGGATCAATAATAATCAAATATTTCTTTTGAGTTCCCAGGGATCTCTAATAGTATCCACCCCCTAACACCATTATTATTTAATGTGTTCTGCAAATGCATTCGGTGATAGGATGGCTCTCAATATGACAGATAGAAGACATTTTCATCCAAACTCCACACTGAGAGGATTTCAAGTATTCTCTGCTTTTATTGCAATATGTTCCTGAAAATTATGTCATAAAATGGGTTGACATTAAGCAAACAATAAAAACAATATTGTAAGTGGGAGTTTCAGGCCATTAGCTATATTACACGACTATGCATATGCAATACATAAATGGTCAAAGTGGATTGGCTTCCTTTGTCCATATGCCCAAAGTTGAAGTTATCTTCCCAGTAGCAAGCAGAACAGCAAGAAATGTCCAGGCTTCTCCTCATAGAGACCTGCCCAGTGAACACTTTAAAGATAGAATAAGATAGAATGAGTATAGCAACTAGTCTCCCTCCAGTCAATTAAAAATCATGCTTCAAATGTTTTTGTTTTGTTTTGTTTTGGGTACTGGGGATTGAACTCAAGGGCATTCTACTTTCAAGCTACACCTACAATCCCCCTCACACTTTTTAAATGTTTTATTTTGAAACAGGATCTCTCTAGGTTGCTGAGAGTCTCACCAAGTTGCTAAAGCTAGCCTTGAACCTGCAATCATCTTGGCTCAGTCTCCCAAATACTGGAATTACAAGCGTGCACCACCACACCTAGTTCATGCTTCAACTCTTATAAATGGGTATGATGTTCTCTACACAATGATTATGCTAGGACCAATATATTAGCATATAAATATAAAATTATAAATGATGTTGTATGTTAAGAGTTCATTTTAGAACCTCAAAAATTGACCTGAAACTGATAATCAAACCATAATACACATTAAATACTTAATTTAAATTAACTTTGTTTGCAACCTAGTGATTAAAAACAAAACAAAAAAAGAAACGGGGTTGGTTGGCTAGCCCAGGGCTCTTGAGGGGCTGCAGAAGTAAGTTAAAATTGAAGTTTTCTTTTCCTCTCAACACATTTCCAAAAAACTAACAGAGAAATTCAAAATCATTGCACCGACCTTGGAAATGAACTCACAGCATTAAAGCAGGTGCTCCGTAAAGGATTGTTGTTGATGCTAATGATAGGGCTTTTCTGAGTAGAAAGCATTTTTAAAAGTCAGGGATGACCCAACATTTCTCTCCTTCACCCCTTTCTAGTATCGAATTTTATTTGCAAGGCCTTGCATACCAGGCACTCTTTAATTGTGTACTGAATTGAATCAATGCTTCAAATGTAGCTCTTCACAGCAGAACCCACAGAGCACTCATTCTCACTCTTTGTCTGCCTGCTTGACATTTGTTGCCAAAGGTCAGAAACCCTCATACAGGTCTTCCCTGGACAAATATCATGTCATTAACACTCTAATTACTTAAGATGGGCTAACCATTATAACAAAAAACCCCAAATGAATAAACTTTTATCTTAGTCATTTATTTTTTGCTCATATGACAGTCTATAGATCAACTCTTCTGCAGTCAGCATTGTGGAAGGACCCAGGCACCTGAAATTTTGTGGCTCTACCATTATATAGGCCCTGGTGTTCATATGCATTCCCCTATCAGAAGGAAAAAGACAAGGAAGTCCACATGAAAAGCTGCATGGAGTAGGCTGGAAGGTGACACTCACTACTTCCACTCCAAACATTGGCTAAAACTCCATCTCACAGCCACATCACCTGCATGGGAAGCTAGGGAAAATGGTCTAGCACCACACCCAGGACAAAGAAACTGATGTGAATGAATAGATACAGTCTCTGCCACATGATTTTTCAAGTGGAGCTTTAAAATATGGAAAACTTAACAACCTAGAATGGTCCTTTTCAGAATATAAATGAATGAAACAGGCCTGGTGGGACCATTCAAAACTACAAAGTATTCCACATCTATAAGAGCAAGCTCTAGTCCATGAATATTGTCCCAGCAGATTGTTGTCCTGAAAAAATAAGGATGAATATTGACTGTTCTGATTTTTCAAGAGAAGCTAGCTATACACCTAATTTTATTTTTAATGTGAATTCTTCCAATATTTAAATGTTATCAATTTTTAATGTTTTGAAAAATAACATTCAGGTCACATAAATATTTTGGCACGCTTCATTTGACCCAAAGTATTTAAAGAGACCTCAGAGCCAAGTGTGGTGGCACACGCCTATAATCCCAGCATTTGGGAGGCTGAGACCAGAGGATCAAAGGTTGGTGGCCAGCCTCAGCAACTTAATGAGGACCTCTGCAACTTAGTGAGACCCTGTTTCAAAATAAAAAATAAAATAGGGCTAGGGGTGTATCTCAAAGGTAGAATGTCACTGGGTTCAATTTCCAGTACAATGAAATAATAAATAAATAAATAAATAAATAAATAAATAAATAAATAAATAAATGTAAAGAGAACTCAGGCAGAGGAGCAGAGATTCCAGTGGAGTGATGGAGGAGGTTTATGGGAAGGAGGAGGGGAAGGGAGGATAGGAATGTAAAGAAAGTAACAGTTAAATATATGAAATTACCAATGCCAATATCAATGTCATGTATGGGGAAGGGGGTTAGGGTGGGATCCGAAGGGAAAGGCAGCAAGTGCTGTATGCAAGTGTATTTCTATCACTCTATACCTCAGTATGATGTATAATTACAATGCACCAATAAAAACATAAAAATAAATACAAGTTGCTTAAAAACCTGTATAGGCCTTAGAAAGATACCCAGTGTTTTGTTTTGTTTTAGAAACACAACTTAGTACCGTGATACATGTTTGCATAGGCTGAGCCAATAAAAAAAAGATAAAGTTCAAAATAGATACATGAGTATTAGTAAAACAACTTTAATTAATACTACTTAATTATTCACAATAGCAATTAATACAGGGGTACTATTAATTAGCTTCATGTGGTACACAAATAGCACAAGAAAGGACAAGAACTGCCTACATTTTTATAAATCCCCTAAGTAACTAGAAGAATCATGAGAAGCCTCAATCACATTTTTTAGTATATTAGCTGCTTAGCAATTACGCTATAGTTTTTTTGTTCATTTAACAAATGCTTATTATTTGTATAGGATATTGTGCTAGCTGCTGCAGAGAAAACAAGAATGATTTTGATGAAACTCTTCCCTCAGTGAGTTAATATTTTAACAGGAAGTTATATAAGAACATAACTAGCTATAATATGAAGCCAAAATTGAAAAAGCCATCAGTGAATTATGAGTGTAGAATTCAGACAAAAAAGAGAAGCTGGCTGGCTGGCTGGGATGGTCAGAAATGGCTTCATGGAGGTGAGACATGTCAAGGTCAGATGGGATGTGTAGGAACTGGGAAGAAGGACCACCGTAAAAAGCAGAGCCAAGATGTCCAACTACAGATGAATGGATTACAAAACTATGGGATATGTACACAATGGAATTTTACTCAGCCATAAAGAAGAATAAAATCATGTTCTTTGCAGGGAAATGGATGCAACTGGAAAACATTATGTTAAGTGAGATTAGTCAGTCACAAAGAATTAAGAAGCATATGTTCTCCCTAATATGTGGATGCTA
>PVLC010005283.1:0-77491 GCA_004027655.1 Graphiurus murinus | reverse complement strand
AAGGAAGGAAGGAAGGAAGGAAGGAAGGAAGGAAGGAAGGAAGGAAGGAAGGAAGGAAGGAAGGAAGGAAGGGAGGGAGGAAGGGAGGGGAAGGGGGAGGGGAGGGAGAAGAGAAAGGGACAGGAGGGGAGGGGAGGGGAGAGAGAAGAGGAAGGGAGGGGAGGGGAGGGAGAAGGGGAGAGGAGAGGAGAGGAGAAAAGAGAGGAGAGGAGAAGAGAAGAAAGATTACATAAACTGAAGACCCTGCCCTTCAACACTAGCTGAATAAAACAGCTAACACCACGCCTGGCTCTGCCCACTTCCCTTGGTGTCAGACTTCCAACAAGGCAAGAGAACCACTGCAGGAGAAGAACAGGGAAATTCTCCACGCTGGGGCTTTGCTAACAAACATGACCATCTGGACTTGGCAAAACAACTGTGGGACAAAGTGAGTCAGGCCAGCCCTTCGAAAATAATTAAGTCACCGAGTTTAAAGACCATTACCATTTCTGCTCAGAAGTAAACATCATTAAATTGTGTCTTGGCTTAAGAGCCTTTTTAGAACCATGTCAGATACTCCAGAACAGGGTATGTTACAGCTTACCTTTATTTCCATTAAGAGAACCTATAAATGATTGTTGAGTGAATGAACGATGGTTTGCGTTAATACATTTATGTGTTGTGCTGCATCTTTAACTACTTCAGTTCTCCTTTGAAAGGACACCACTGGGTTTCTTCCCTAGAATATAACCAAGCTAGTAGGTGTTTACTATAACTCTCGGGGGGGGAGGGGACGTCCTTACTTGTGTGGCTGGGGGCCCCAGTCCAAGGTCAGGGAGATTCTTGATGTAACAGCCTTGGAGTATCTGCTAACATTCTGGAAGAATCTCAGAGAAACCCTTTAGAAGAGAGTCTGTTCACTGACCCAGTTCTCTGAGACTAAAATTTGAATCGTGTTTTTCTGTGAACTACAGCAATAAAGGAAGAAATGAGAACCGCTGTCTGTCATCAAATATTGGTGCAGATGTCTTGATGAAGAGGAAACGGATTTGTGGAGGTTGGTTGTTTGTTTGCCCGTTTGGAGTACTAGGGTCTGAATCCAGGGGCATTTTAGCTCTGAGCTGCACCCCCAATTCTTTTTATTTCTTATTTCTTTTTTAAATTTTGAAACAAGGTCTCACTAAGTTGCTGAGGTGGGCCTCGAACCTGCAATCCTCCTTTCTCGGCCTCCCAAGTACTGGGATTACAGGTGTTCACCACCACGCCCGGTGCACATGTCTTTTAAGAGGACTAAGACGGGGCGGCGGGGGAGGAGGCTTTGAGCAACAGAGGTGCGTCCTGACTTAGATGGGCAGAAGGGCTTTCTCTGCCTTTGTGTAGAGAATAGGCAAAAGGGGGGTGAGGGTCCAAAAGGGAAACTGAGGCAGAGACACCTGTTAAGAGGCTTCACATACAAATATTCACTGTATTTTTAATTAAGATGGTTGCTGCTGGAATGAACCATTTGTGATTCCAAGCACACACTTGCAATTCCCACTAATGGGCAATGAGCCGTCCTAATGTTGACCTCGTGTTGGGGCATTCCAAGGAATATGTATGAATTCCAGAGAAAGTCTGATCAATAGATCAAACAGGAGTGACGGGGCAAAACCCCCACTCGTATCTCTACGTCATAGCATCAAGGAACAACGACCACCGAGAAGGAGAGCTTACCTCCTATTTTACAGGGGCTTTTAATCTCTGACTTCAAAGACCACTCTCTCTGGCCATGTTCTTAATATCACTGTTGTTTGCATTTAACTAAACATCAGCGCTGACACCAAAGCTCCCGATTCCCTGCAGATGCAGCGCCCGCCACCTCCCTCGCCAGTGCCTTCTTGGTTCTGGGTTTGTGTTGAAAACCAGGGAAGCCAGTACGAGCCTGGGTGATATATAACCAAACGGCTGCAGTCTGAAAACAGAATTTACCACGTAGCTATAAAAATGGTGCTATTAGAGGCAGGCTGTCCAGAAATGATTAATTCTTCTAACTGGCTAGCATCTCTTTTAGTCGTCACACTCCAGGAGGCCATTAATCTGAAACTGCTACCACCGCAACAGTGTCACTTGTGTTGTTTGTCCACGGGGACCAAGATGTCTTCTTTAGGAAGGGGAAATATGAGCAGATCCAGTTGTATGCCTCAGTGCACAAGTAATACGTGTGACACAGTGTGTGAGTGTGTGTGTGTGTGTGTGTGTGTGTGTGTGTGTGTGTGTGTGTTATTCCAGAGGTGAACCTGGGGCTATTTCTTGGCAATCTAGTAATGTAACATTTTATTAGTGCACTGATATGGAAAATGATTTCTATTTCTCCTCCACTGGACCAAGAATTGAAAAGTGCTCATAAAAATTGAGCCCAGAGTCATGAACATTATTTTTCAATCGACAGTGAGTTTAAAAAGAAAAAAAAGTCGGTGTATCTAAGTATTGACGCTTGCTCTCATTAAGAACTTTATTAATAAGGACTCGAATTACAGGCTTTATCCAAATATGAAATTAACAAGAATAGGCATGATTGTCCCTGTGTTTCTAATTTGTTATTTCTTACGGGGCTCTTTTAGGAGTTATATGAACCAAGGGTGATCGCCAGCACACTATTAGTAAATGTCTCAGATGCATAATCCCTGAACGGACTCATAGGCAACAGAAGAAAGGTCAAACTTACAATATTTCTAAATGAAATGCAAAAAAAAAAAAAAAGAAAGAAAGAAAGAATTAAGGAGAAAAAATCTGAGGGAAACCGGTTTCCCTATGAAAGCATACTTAAAAACAGCAACAACCACAATAGTGAAATTGAGTCACGGGTTTGTTTCTTCCTCTGTGGGTCTTGGCGTTCAAAAGTGCTGTGCATTTTAATGACCCCTGAATGAGGCAGAAAGGGGTAGTGATGTGATGCCGGTCCAGGGTATTTACCAAAAAGAAGCACTTGGCCATCGTCTCGGGCAGGAGAGCAGGAAGAAGACCCTGACTCAAAAGAAAATACTGCATAATGATTCTCATGGGAGCTGGATTGGGGTCAGGTTTCTTTTTGTGATAATGTTTCAGTTGCTTAATATGCTTAGCAAAATATTAAAATAAGCATGCTTTCCTAGCATACTTTGGCTAGGTCCTGGATGAATGACAGAAAGCACACCTGTCTCCCCAGTACTTGGGAGGCCAAGACAGGAGGACGGCGGGCGCTGAGGCCAGCCTCAGCAACTTAGTGAGGTCCCTCGGCAACTTAGCGAGACCCTCTTTGAAACTAAAATATAAAATAGGGCTTGGAGGTGTAAGTCAGAAGTAGAATGTCTCTGGGTACAACCTCCAGTATCAATCAGTCAGTCCCAGGAGAAGAAAGCGTAAGGAAATCTTACTGCATTGGTCCTGGCCATGGTCTCTGAACACAACACCAATAGTGTAGGCAAAATAGACAAGTGAGATTGCTTTGAACTGCAGAGTTTCTGCACAGCAAAGCGACAGTCAATCAGTCAACAGAGTGAGAAACGTGTGGAATGGGAGAAAGATTTTGCAAACCAGATAAGGACTAAATATTCAAAGCGCATAAAGAACTCATGGAACACAATGCCAAATATCAAACTTAAAAGCAAATATGCTGGAAGCCGGGCGTGGTGGCGCACGCTTGTAATCCCAGCATTCGGGAGGCTGAGACCAGAGGATCCGGGTTCGCGGCCAGCCTCAGCTACCTAGTGAGGCACTCCGCAACTTAGTGAGACTCGGTTTCAAAATAAAGAATAAAAAAAAAAAAAATAGGGCTGGGGGTATAGCTCGGAGGTAGAATGCCCCTGAGTTCAATCCCCAGTACCGCAAAAAAAAAAAAAAAAAAAAAAAAAAAAAAGCAAATATGCTGGGCGTGTTGGTGCACACCTGTAATCCCAGTACTTGGGAGGCTGAGGCAGGAGGATTGCAGGTTCAAGGCCAGCCTCCCCAGCTTAGTGAGAGCCTCAACAACTTAGTGAGATCCTGTTTCAAAATTTAAAAGAGGGCTGGCAGTATAGCTCAGAAGTAGAATACCCCTGGGTTCAATCCCCAGTACAAAAATATATATAGATATACTTTTAAAGGCTCCTCCAAACTCTGGGAAGATAAGAATTGCAGAGGCGGCAGGGAAAGGACTGTAAGAGATAAAGAATCATGAGACTGTCCCATGGTTGGTGCCATTAGGAATGGTTGGCACAAGCTGGTTGACAAATATCTGGGTGAAGACAGCTTGACAAGTGGTCTCTTGGGGAACAGAATTCGGGCTGGTCAGCTATTATGGCTTTGCAATGGGAAAGTCGGAGTAGGATGGGTTAAGGGGGATACTTAAGCCCCCCAAAGACAGGAGGCCTCATATCTAGACTTGGCCATTCCACCTCCAGACGAGACGTTATGAGGTATTGTGGCGAGACACTGACAGGAAAGACATTCATTTGCACGGCGTTGAATTGCAAACAGATTCAACGGGTTGGTACTTTACAGTTACACCGAGAAACATCTTATGTCAACCACAATCACATACACTGCGCTTTCGTGACATAGGTTAATTTGTAAACTATAAATCTTTAAAACATGCCTTATTTGACATAACTATTTTAGCACCTCTTGCTTTTAATATACTAGGTTCCCCTGGTATAGTAGCATATGTCATATGATATTTAATGTATGAAATTCCCCCCCCGCAAAAAAACACATATCTGGCTAGTCCCGAGTTTCTGTAGGCTCCTGCTGCATCCCCTACCTTGTTTTTTTTTTTCTGAAATAGCCCACATGTGGAAGTGAGTGCTAAACACAAAAAAGTACTCTCCAATTGTATATTGAGTTGAATTTTTTAAATCTTGCTTCAACTGGAAGATGAGACTCCTTTTTCCAATAACATATTTCCTGTCTGATGTGTAGCTCAGGAACAGTCTATAATTGCTTATGATGGACATCAATAACTCATTTTCATGTTGAGAAAGAAAGCAAACATCCTGCAAGATGGGGTGAGCTTTAAAATGTCCGCAGCTTTTCAACCCTTTTTATTTCCACACCATTTGCGACTGACCTGGCAAGAGACAAGAGTCTCCCTGCCCATTCCCTGAAGCTGAGCTAATTATAAGCCACACTGGCTAAAAGAATATGGGAGAAATTGTAGCCTTCGAAGTCTGAGATTAAGGATTGGAGAGGGACTACGTGCTTCTGTTCTCTCCAGCTTGTGAAATAGCTTGGAGTAGACTGTGGGTAGAAGAGAAACCACGGGAAGGGAAGCCCTGTTGTTCTGGCAGAGGCCATTTTGAACCAACCTACAACCAACAAACTCCTAACATTGGAGAAAAACACCTGGTCAGACAGAGCCGCCCACCACCCACTGGATGGTTAATGGTTAATGCCAAACTGAGCTCACCTGAGGACCATCAAGTCCTACACAATCAGCTGCTTGAACCATTGAGTTTGGGGAGGGCTGTTACACAGCAATCACTAGCTGATACATCTATAGTTAATATATATTATATAGTTGCAAACACTGACTGCATCCTCATGAAATTATCATTAGTAGTAGTAGTAGTAGTAGTAGTAGTAATAGTAATAGTAGTACCGGAGATGGAACCCAGGGTCATTCTACCTCTGAGCTATACCCTCCCCCACTCTATTTTATTATTTTTATTTTGAAACAGGGTCTCACCAAGTTGCTGAGGGCCTTGCTAAGTTGCCCAGGGTGGCCTCAAACCCACAATCCTCCTCTCTCAGCCTCCCAAGTGAAATTATTATTTTTTTTGGAATATGACAGATGTAATGTTTCCTTGGCAACCCAAAGGAAATTAGAGAAGCTGTATACGGCTATCAGGATGTATCTTTCCAATTATTTTCTTTTCAACGGCATTAACAGATGAGGCTTGGAAATTATCTTGTGTTTCTGCTCCCTCCTGGCTCTCTTTGCCGAACATCATAAGCATCGATCGCCTCTGTGTCTAGGGATTAGTGTGACTGACATAGAATAAATGCTTTCAAATCTTCCAAGTTTAGGGTTGGAAATTTGGCAGATCTTGCATCACAAGTGACACTTTCTGGGCCAAGAGTGTTGTTGGGGGGGTTTTTTGTTTGTCTGAATAGCAACTCCCAGAAATGCTTTCCCACTGGGTTGTGTTACTACGACAACAGTCCCACAAGGTTCTTTAGCTCAAGTTCATTCTTTTAATTAGCAGCCGGAGCTTCCTCCTCCTCCACAACCCCCCCCCCCCATCACCCCTGCGGAAATTTTTCCAAATATCTCTGGCTCTTCCCTTGCCTTTGGGTGTTTGTAGGATGCTAAGGGGAATTTGCTAATGAGAATATCTTAGGGTTGGGCGATGGATTTTGTAATTTTCAGAGAGCAGATTTGTCCTAAGAGGAGTGTTTCCCCTGAGGAGCCACCCCTGGCACATGTCTTTATAACAATTCTCATCTCTGTGATAAGGGTTAGGAGTGGGCCTCCGAGAGGGAAATGGGTATTGGTGTTGACAAGAAGCGGTTCAGAGTGTGACATCAAACCAAATTAGGATTTGTCCTGAACTCTGATGACTACTCTGTGACCTTTCCTAATCAAAAAATACTATTTTAACCAGATATAATGAAGAACTGAAGAGTAGGATGAACAAGGTCCTATTTTCGTGGAGTCAAAACTATAAACTGCAGAATGTGATATGTGTTAGGAAGACAGGAAAACAACCTGTCTGGACTGTCCTTCTTTGACCTCTTAACTGGCTATCTTCACTCTGAGTTAAGCGAGGTTTCAGAGAGGAAATTCATGAAAATGTCCACTGGGATTTTATTCATCCACGAGGAGAAAACTTAAATAGATATTTGTCATACTCAGGTAGCAGGTGGTCTGGAAGCAGATAGAGGCTGGAGACATTTCAGTGGCTCCACACTAGGCTTTTCCCTCAGAGTGAAACCATGGCTGCTGTGGTTCCAGCAATTAGACCTGCATCCCCAGCAAGTTGGGGAACAGGCTAACCAATCTCTCTCTTTTTATAGTAAAGTAAAAGCTGGTCCAGAACTCACCCAGTGACGTCAGATTAGGTCTTACAGGCCAGACTTAAACACAGGGTCACTTCTAGGTGTGAGGGAAGCTACGAATAAAGGCACTGAGCTTTCCCGGCTTCAAGAGAGGAGGAGAGTAACAGATGCTGAGCCTGCCAACCTACTGGATTGGCCACAAATATTTAATTCAAAGAAGCACAGAATTCAATAAGCATTCAGTACCCATTAGTTACCCATTTCTTCATATTTTCCTGAAGTTCTAAACACAAGGCCATTCTAGATGAAATAGGCTGACGCAGCCAGCCAGGAAATTAGGCTTTCATTGTCCCAGTCAATTTAGGATTAGCCAGCAAGATCCTGGGCCCCATCAAAACTGCTCAGAGAATTCTGAATAAAAGGGTGACTACATACAGGTGGTATCCGTAAACATAATTTACAAGCTATGGAGCAATTCTGTATAGAGATGAATGGTTTGCAAACTGCAGGAGAGACCCTGTAGATGATTCAAGAACATGCTGGGACAGTTTACAACAGCAAAACTATGAAACCAGCCTAGGTATCCATCAACAGATGAATAGATCATAAAACTTTGGCATATACACAACAATGGAATTTTACCCGGCCATAAAGAAGAACAAAATCACACCTTTTACAGGAAAATGGATGGAACTCGAGAATATCATACTGAGTATAGCCAGTCTCAAAAAATGAATAGATGGATGTTCTCTCTTATATGTAGAAGCTAGAGAGCTATTCAGAAATAAGGGCCACATCAGAGAGAGAGGCAGAGACTCCAGGGAGTAACCAAGGGGGATCAAAGATGGGAGATGAAATTATAAAGAGTGTAATCATTTTTAAAATATGCTATGAATGTATACAAAACTACCAATTCCAATCTAAAAGACATGCGAGGGAGGGAGAGGAGAGGGACTCCCTTGGGGAAGGCACTAAGAACTATGTGCATGCATCTGCCTGACACTCTATGCCTCAATATAATGTCAAATTACAATGTACCAAATTAAAACAAAACAAATAAACAAAAAAACATGCTGAAGATACTGAGAATGTCCCAATGAGACTTTTTTTAAATTGTGTGTTTTCATTTAACTAACACCTTCTGCAAACTATCAAACAGGATATTCTGGATTATAAGGATGATAGTCAGGTTAGGTTAAGTTCTGCTGCTATAATAAGCAAAGCTCAGTGGTGAACGCTATCGAGGGTACTTTCTCACTGCAGCGCCCTGGGTCAGCTAGTGATGGAGGCTGCTTCAGTTCTATAGAAATGTTGTCAAAACATGTCATCCCCAATCACTGCAGCTGAGAAAGAGCATGCATGTGCTGGGCACTGGTTCTTACTGTTCCTGCTCACATTTTATTGGTCAAAGTGTGTCCAATTGTTACACCTAACCTTATGGAGAGCATGATCTGTGATCTTCCCACATGCTTCAGAATGGGGGCAGGACGCTCTGAAAATGTGGTAGTCATGTGCATGATAGTTAATGTGTATCTGAATATTGTCACCCATGTGTGTGGAGGAGGTAATGGGGGGGTGTTACTAGGGATTAAAGCTAAGAGTGCTTTACCACTGAGCTACAGCCCCAGCCCTTTTCAGTTTATATTTTGAGACAGCATCTTGCTAAGTTACCCAGGCTGGACTTGAACTTGTGTTCCTCCTGCTTCAGCCTCCCAAGTAGCTAGAATTACAGACACATGATTATAGCCACTGTGTCTGGCTGGACTAATCTCTCCTTTTCAGCATCAAAGTATGAATTGATGATTTAGTTGAGGTCAAGCAGTGGGGCTTTAATTCTTTACCAGAAGAACAGACGTGGACATAACACAGAAATGTTCCATTCTGGCATTTTGTACTGAATCTAAATCTAAACATTTAGATTCAGCAATATAGCATCATCTATTATACTTAGTTAATATTTCAAACTTTAGCTTTATCCATTTTATGGTTTTATTGACATTAACCTATAAATTTATTACAGCTTTATATAGTTATAGATGAGGAATAAAAAGATTGGAATAGCTTCACTTGTTTATTAAGTAATTCTATAATAAAAGCAATTTCAGCCACAGAAGTAGGTCTGTAAGAGTATTTGCCTTTTACATGGTTCCTGAAGTTTCTAAAAGTTGGAGATCTGTTGCACAAATTCTTAGAATACCATTCAAAAGCATCTGCCCCAAATCTCCTGCACATGCTGAAGTCCCTGTTTTATGTCATGGGACATAGGAAATCTTATGTTGCAGGCTGTGTAGGTGCATTGAGTCTTGCTCTAAGCTAAAAACTATGTTTAAATGCTGGTCTCTCAGCTTCTTAGCTATGAAACTTGAGAAGGTTGGGCAAGTTCTAAAACTCTGAACCCAGATTTCCACATACCTAAAATGAGGATATGAACCCAGTACTTATCTGGCAGATGATGCCAGGGATTACATGAGATATAGCATGTACTCCTGGCTGTTCACACTGTACACATAGAATACATGGTAGCAGCCATGGTTATCATTGTTGCTGTTAACATTGGAAGTCTCAGAGCCTGGTGCTTCCCAGAGCAACTCTGCAGATGAACAGAACATCAGCCTCTTCATGGATGTCCCCTGCCCTTCCTCAGCCTGAGAAACACATCCCTGTATTTTCCCTAAATGGGTCTGATTTTGGCACAGACATAAGTGGAAATCTGGCAATTTTCCCAAGGTAATTCGTTAAAGGAGTGAGTTAATCAGATCATCAGCATGCAACTTTCATGAACAATGATCATTACTGCGTGAAAATGCTAGTCTGAGGAAGGATATAGGAAGCACACCAGTCCTTTGGGCGTGTTATGGTTAGGTACAGAATATCCCCTGAAGAGCCCCTGTAATAATGCTCAGAGTTGATATAATTAAGCCATGAGGGTTACAGTGGATTTAACCTAGGCAGGTGGAGTGTGACTGGAGGGGGTAGGCCCTAGGAGTGCGGTCGTGCAGATTGTGCTTGTGTCTTTGAATCCCCTTGCGTGCTTTCTTGCTTCCAGCCTCCATGGTGTGAGAGCCTGAGCCCTTGTTCTGTCTCTCTACTTCCTGTCGCCATGCCCTGAACCCCACAGACCTGGCCCAACATGGATGGACTGAACCTCTAAAGTCTCCAAATAAACCTTCCTTCCTCTAGGTTGTGTGGTCAGTTGTTTTGAATGATGGCAGTGGTGAGAATACTGATGAAAGTGAGATGTTTCCGGAAAAGTCGGTTTTCAGATCATATCTCCACCACATTACACACAATTTATTACAGAACAAAACCACACTGGTTGCAGCCTTTGATTTTACTGCTTTTTAAAAATTTGCTTTGTCCTTCACTTTGGGGGGTGGGAGTCATGGAGATTTGAAAGGATTAAAATGCTACAAAGCAAAAACCAAAGCTCAAAGGACTTACTCGGAAGACCTTCTGGGTGGTGGATTTTGTTGCTGCTATGCCTCTCTCTAGCTGGAAACATCTTTCTCCTCCATGTACCTCTCTTATGGAACTCCTAAGAAACATAATTCCACTTAGGTATACAAATATTTATGGTCCCATGTGCAGAATATCACAATAATAAAATGTAGGAACATTTTTTTAATCGATGACTTTAATTTGACATTGGCAATTAGAATTTTGAAAACACAGAGGCTGTGAATATATGTATGCCTAAGTTGATTTCCAACCAACCATCTTTCATCAGCATATGTGTCGTTTATGCTTTATAAACACCAAAGGCCTTGAAAGGCAATTAATTGCTCAACAAATGATTTTTTTTATGCCACTCTCTCATTACAACAGGCCTGAATCCGAAGGTAATAGTCGACTAATGGATTTCCTCCTCAGGTTAGAATTCTCACTGAAACTTTCCATGCCAGGAATTTTGTTCATGATTTTGAAATTTGACTAATCTATGCATACATGTAGCCTTCAACAAGTAATTGGTAAACAAAAAAAATGTAGCAAATACCTTACATCCTTCCTAGCCTCATTTTCAAATTTGATTTTCCAGTGTTAAACTCTAGGCAAAACAATAACCAATCATCCAGCTCATTACTGTGAAATACTAACGCACTCTTCCACAGAGTTATTTGAGAACATGGTTTGGTTTTATCTACCTACCTTCGGTATATTCAAAAACATTACAACTTTGTTTATTCTTCTGAAAATTAATGGTACACGGAGTCTTAATGTGGGGACCAAAGAATCAGATTTTTTATATTTTTTAATTGTTTACTGGTGCATTGTAATCATGTATCATGATAAAGTTCAGAGTGATAGAGACATAAACACACACAGCACCTGGTGAGTCTCCCCCAAAATCCCTGCACCTGACATTGAAACCAGCATTGAAAATTTTGTCTATGTACACTGTGTCAATTGAAGTGTTTCCTTCATCAAATCTCCTCCTATAACTGGCTTCCTTCCCCCAGAACCCTCCCTATCACTCCACTGGGGTTTCTCTTCCTTTGTCTGGAGTCCCTTTTGTATCCCAGGTTCTCCCTACCTTCCACATATGAGGGAAAACAAAACAACTCTTCATTTTGGGGGGAATGACTGATCTCACTTAGCATAACCGTCTCTAGTTCCATCCATTTCCAGTGTTATGCAAATGACATAATTTTGTTCTTCTTTATGGTAGAGTAGAATTCCATTGTGTGTATATCCCATAATTCCCACCTAACCCCAAACTAAAATGGCAATCATTTAAAAAAATACAAACAATAATAAATCCTGGTAAGGATGTGGGGAAATAGGAACTCTGATATACTGCAAACTAGTACAGCCATTTAGAGATCAATGTAGAAGTTCCTCAGAAGACCAGGAATGGATCCACCATATAACCCAGCTATACCACTCCCCTTTCCAAAGGGATTAGAACTTAGAGAGGCCCTCCACAGCTTAGAGAGACCCTGTTTCCAAATAATAAAGAGAAAGGGCTAGGAGCATAACTCAGAGTTAGAATGCCCCTGGGTTCAATCTCCAGTACAAAACAAAACAAAACAAAAAAAAGGAGAAACCATGTATTATCCAACTGAGTCAGGTAGTCTATTTTGATTCCTAAATTTATAGTTCTCCCTTAAAATTATTGATGAAATTTAACTAATTAGTTATTGTATCTAAAAAAAAATCTTTTTTTTTTTTTGCTACTGGGGATTGAACCCAGGGGCATTCTAACTCTGAGCTACACACTCTGCTCTATTTTACTTTTTATTGTAAAATGGGATCTCATTAGGTTTCTGAGGTCCTCACTAGCTTCTGAGGCTGTCCTCAAATCTGTAATCCTCCTGTCTCAACCTCTCACATACTGGGATTACAGGCATTCACCACCACACTCAGCTTTCCTTAGGTTTCTTTTTAAAATAATTCGAAAAATAAATCTGTTACCAACAACAACAAAAAAGTACTTGAGATCCTATTTCTGCCAGGATCTGTAAATGCAAATGAGAAAAAAAAAGTTTAGCTATATTTCCATCCTAAGTCATTTTAAAATAGCAACCTCTTAATGAGCTCTGCTGAGAGGCTGTCAATCAAGCGAGTCTTGCATGTTTCCCAGGCATGGAAGCCATGTTGACATCCAGAGGCTCATGGAATTTTAAAAGTTTACCCAACCCAACAAAAATGTGTAATTAACCCTGTTGTACCCAAGAAATGTATAAAATTCCATGCTAAAAAATAAATAAATAAATAAATTTAAAAAAAAAAAAGTTTACCCAACCAAATGAGGACAGCTTCCCTCAGTTCAGCACGTCCTTCCCAATGCCAGAAAACCCTCCTTTAATCAGCAGCCCTGTGCTGTGGGGTAACAAAGTGATTTTAATTCCTCTACTCAACCTGTATTAGGGCTGGCACATTATGTCAGAGCAAGGAGGCTACGCCCAGATAGCTGAGGAGCCTCCCTGGAAGGATCATGCTCGTTCATGCTTATTTTTTTTTTTTTTTAATGATACTGGGGATTGAACGCAGGGGCATTCTACCACTGAGCTACACCTTCCAGTGCTATTTTTTAAATTTGGAAACAGAGTCTCCCTAAGTTGTGGAGGGCCTCACTAAGTTGCTGAAGCTGGCCTTGAACCTGTGATCCTCCTATCTCAGCCTCCCAAGTATTGGGATTATAGGCATGTGCCACCATACCTGGCTAGGATCATGCTTATTAATCCTTGTCCCCTGGTTCCTCTCCCAGCACTTGGAACAGAATGGGCATGCAAAAGGGTGTCTTGAATGAATATGTCCATAAATATTGACTGAGAGCCCATGACAGGCTGAGCATCATGCTTAGTTCTCAGGATACAGTAATGAACAAGAGAAACAGGCACCGGGCGTGGTGGCTGAGATCGGAGGATCTGGGTTCGAGGTCAGCCTCAGCTACCTAGTGAGGCACTCCGCAACTTAGTGAGACCCTATTTCAAAATAAAGAATAAAAAATAGGGCTGGGGATGTAACTCAGAGGTAGAATGCCCCTGAGTTCAATCCCCAGTACCACAGGAAAAAAAAAAAAAAAAAAGCAATTGCCAGGTTTGGTGGTACACATTTGTAATCCTTGTACTTGGGAGGCTGAGATAGGAGGATTGCAGGTTCACAGCCAGCTTCAGTCACTTAGTGAGGCCCTCTGCAACTTAGTGAGAACTTGTTTCAAAATAAAGAACAGAGCCAGGTGTGGTGGCGCACACTTGTAATCCCAGCATTCGGGAGGCTGAGACCGGAGGATCCGGGTTCGCGGCCAGCCTCAGCTACCTAGTAAAGCACTCCACAACTTAGTGAGACTCGGTTTCAAAATAAAGAATGAAAAATAGGGCTGGGGGTGTAGCTCGAAGGTAGAATGCCCCTGAGTTCAATTCTCAGTACCACACAAAAAAAAAGAATAAAAAGTAGGGCTGGGGATGTAGCTCGGAGGTAGCATGCCCCTGGAAGCTGGGCATGGTGGCGCATGCTTGTAATCCCAGTACCTGGGAGGCTGAGACTGGGGAAAACAGTGTGGAAGGTCCTCAGAAGAAAGGGAATGAACCTACCACATGACCCAGCTATACCGCCCCGGGGTATCTCCCCAAGGGAATGGAAACCAGACTCCCACCCACCACTCTTTCTGCTGCTGCTTAAGTGACAAGCACTTTGACAGGTAGGATCCATGAAAGGCTGAAAAATCTAAGGCATCAGATCCAACTCAGGAAAAACTTCTGAAAATCTCTCACTGCTTTCTCAAGTGGTGGAAAGTCATAGCCCCAGCCCCTGTTCCAAACTGGGTATCTCAAAGGAACAAATCAGTTTGCTTTGAGGAGGGGTGGGGGAAGAATCTGAACACTTCTTTTGGAAAAAGAAGCTTCAGAATTACATGTGTACATGTATGTGCAATCCCACTAACAACGGATCAGAGCTCCCACATCTCCACATCCTCGTGAGCATTTATTATTGTTTGTGTTTTTAATAATTATCATAGTGATGCATACATATCTGTTTACAGCTACGCAATGCATAATTGTCAAACTATGGAACCAGCTGAGATGTCCATCAACGGGTGAATGGATGACAAAATTATGGGATACATACACAAGGGAATTCTACTCAGCCATAAAGAACAAATTATGTCATTTGCAGAGAAATGGATGGAACTGGAGAATATTAGGCTAAGTGAGATTAGTCAGTCACAAAAAGTCAAAGGTTGGATGCTCTTCCTCATATGCAGAAGCTAGGGAGAAATTGGGACACGGGAGGGACTCCAGACAAAGAAGAAACCTTAGTGGAGTGGAGGAGGGGACTTAATTGAGGGAGACAGGAGGGGGAAGAAGACGTGAAGAGGGAAACACCTCAATGCACATGATGCACACACACAAACTCATCAAAGCCAGTCACTGTGCAGAGCACAGGGAGGTGGGGAGGGGGAGGGAGCGGGGTGGAGCTGGGGGAGGCCCAACGAGTGCTGTGTGCACGTGTGGCTCCAGCACCCTGAACTGCACCACGATGTGTGATTACAATGCACCAATAAAAGAAAAAAAAAATCATGGATGGATAAAGCAGAAGGAGAGATGCCAGACTGAGGACGAACAGGGTGAGAACCATCTGATAGCCTTTGTGTAACATCACTTGGTCGCTGGCTCTTGAGGTCTGTGGAGAAAAGGGGCTCAGTCTCATATGCGGGGGGAAAAAAAGAAAAAGAAATCTCAATAGGCCTGTCCCCAAATTAATGCCCAAATAATCACCATATTTGTTTTCTAAGAGCTAATTTATGATAACACTCCCAACCCTCATTGCCTGCGCCATCTGTAATTATATTTCATTAAAGTAGTTGCTATTCTCCCAAAACACAGCATCTCCCGCACCAGAGAAGGCAGAAGCAGGAGCAATTTATGGGCCCAGAAATTCCCATTTCATTCTGATAAAGTCGCGCTAATGAATAATTTACATACTAATGTTAATTAGATGAATTAATAATTTTTTTTCTCCCGTGGCAAGATTATTAAAATAGTTCATCCTAAGGACACGGCCCACTTCTCTGCAGCTCTGGCCAGCCGTGTGTTTGAGATGCCATCAATTTGTACCTCTTGTCTCCTCTCTGGATCTGCCCTCCATTAAAAATAAATTCCAGCATGCATTTCTTCTTCTGCACATTTGCATGTAAATTAGAGCTCTCCTTGAGTCGTAGGAAATTTCTTTCTTTATATTCTAATTGACTGGCCTGTTAATGGGTTCCTGCGTGTATTTGCTTTCCAATTCACAGCTCCACTCGTTAAAAAAAAAAAAAATAGAACCCTTTGGATGTTATTTGGTTAGAGATAACTTGAAAGAAATTTACAAAAAGTAGCGTCAGTCTTTAAAAGATCGTTTACTCTGATTGGAAGGAAAACACAGGAGCATTTCGGGATTTCCTGCTTTTAAATCGAAACTCAGGAATGAAAATGAAAACCTATTGGCATGCTGATGAGTTCAGTTATTATTTTTACGTACTTTTTGCTTAGGACTTCATTAATTTTTCATTAATATTTTATGCTGTCTCGGGAGTGATTCTAAAAAGAGCTCAGTGTGGTTAAGATTCATGTATCTAGCAATTTTTGCTTTGTTTTGTTTTATTTTTGGTACTGGGGATTGATTTCAGGGGTATTCTACCTCCAAACTACAGCCCCAGCCCTATTTTATTTTTTATTTTGAAATGGGGTCTCACTAAGTTGCAGAGGGCCTAAGCTGATGAGGCTGGTCCTCCTATCTCAGCCTCCCAAGTACTAAGATTACAAGCATGCACCACTATACCCAACAAATCCTTGTTTTATGAAGAAATCATTTCTTGGTTACCTGCTATGGTAAAACAACAATAATTCCTGATTCTCAGTTATTTACGTGCTAACTAGACAAAGGCAATGATTTCTAAAACGATAATGAACATCAAGGGGAACAGGGTGCACCAATAAATCAATAGTCTCTGGAGGTTTATTTCTGATCATGTCTGGTTACTGGAATCAGCTGAGAGTTTCTAGAAATACACATTCCTAGGTATTGTCTTATATTCCTGCTTCCCTAAACCTGCCGAACCTACTGGATCAGACTCTCTGGGGTAAGTCTGGAAATCTGTGTGTGTGTGTGTGTGTGTGTGTGTGTGTGTGTGTGTGTGTGTGTGTGTGAAAGAGAGAGACAGACAGACAGACAGACAGACACTGGGAATTGAACTCAACAGCATGTTACCTCCAAGCCATACCCCCAGCACTTTTTTATTTGGAGACAGGGTTTTGCTAGATTGCTGGAAGTCTCCCTACAGAGGCTGACCTCAGAACTTTGATCCTCCTGTCTCAGTCTCCCAAATACCAGGATTACAGCCATGGATCACCACACCCAGCTGGAAATTCATGCTTTGTTTTTAAACCCAAGGGCATTCTACCTCCAAGACACATTCCTAGCCCTGT
This sequence comes from Graphiurus murinus, assembly GCA_004027655.1. Taxonomy (NCBI): domain Eukaryota; kingdom Metazoa; phylum Chordata; class Mammalia; order Rodentia; family Gliridae; genus Graphiurus; species Graphiurus murinus. Next base: position 60,608 of record PVLC010005283.1, on the reverse strand, counting down.
TTTTTATTCTTTATTTCGAAACAGGGTCTCACTAAGTTGTGGAGGGCCTCACAAAGTTGCTGAGGCTGGCCGCGAATCTGCGATCCTCCTATCTCAGCCTCCCAAGTACTGGAATTACAACTGTGCACCACCATGCCTGGCTCAGAAATTCATGTTTTTAAAAAGTGATCGATTGACTATAAGACACCCGGCACTGCCCTTGCCCTGCCCCTAGGAACCCCTGGTCTGCAATTCAGAGGAGGTGGAATCTCACCTCCATCAGAAATGGTCCAGGAGTTCTTTGTAGGGAAGGGATCAAGGGAGAGTCTTGAGAACTATGGGAAGCAGAAAGGAATGAGGGGCCGTCCGAGTGGCGTGGCCTGTCTGGGCCCACCATGCTAGCTGTGACAGGCAGAAGGAGAGGGACAGGCAATCTGGGAGGCCTCTGTCCACCCAGCAATGGGAACAGTGCACCATCAAGGCCAGGGTTATGGCTTGGAGTTTGCGAATCTTCCAAGGGCAAATACAGTGAATGAGAGACTAGAAAATATTTTAGAAATACTGAACACTAAATTCTCCACCCTAAAAGGATTTCCCCCTTTGCACCTTAGCTTTCTCCAAATTTAATTTACTGCATAATTTGAGTTGTAAATTTAATTTACAAATTTAATTACTGTCATTGATCACCGGATCCAATCCTCATCAAAAAAAAAAAAAAAAAAAATCATGCACTTTTCTCAGTTAAAACATTTTGAGTCAGGCACTTCTTTGAGTGGTAGTGCATGCCTGTCATCCCAATACTTAGGAGGCTGAGACAGGAGAATCACAGGTTTGACGCCAGCCTCAGCAACTTAGTGATACCCTCCATCAACTTAGTGAGACCCTGTTTTAAAATAAAAAATTGAAAGGGCTGTGAGTGCAGCTTGGGATAGAATGTCCCTTAGTTCAAGCCCCAGCACCAAAAAGAAAAAGAGAAAAAGAACATTTTAAGTAGAATTGTGGATGTAGCTCAGTGCTAGAGTACTTGCCTACCATGTGGGAAGCCCTGGGTTTAATCTCTAGTACTAGGAGAAAAAAAAAATAGCAAAACACCTTTCTGACCACATTTCGAAACATGTATAATCATTTAAAATATATTATATTCATGTAACATTATGCTATATTATATTATGTATAGCTTATGACCTGATTTGAAAAATAGAACTTCTAAAATCATTTGGTAAAGACTAAACTAACAAACATCTTAATAGTTATGAATTTTCATATATTAATGGTAAAACACTTTTTACTTAGAGTAAATGTTATTATTAATATTATACAAGAAACAACATGATTAGATATGCTTTTTTTTTTTTTGGTACTTAGGATTGAACCCAGGGGCATTCTACCTCCAAGCTACACTCCAAGCCCTTTTTATTTTTTTTGTTTTGAAACAGGGTCTCACTAGGTTACTCAGAATCTCTTTACTTTGCTGAGGCTGTCCTAGAACCTGTGATCCTCCTATCTCAGCCTCCCAAGTACTGGGATTACAGGCGTACACCACCATGCCCAGCTGCACCTGACTAATAATTGATATTTTTGAGCTATTTTCTCCTTTCTTTATATTTTCCTTTATTATCTGAGTTTTTTATTTGTTATGAGCATGCATTACTTTGGGATTAGAAATATTCCAAAGTTAAATCCACGTTTAAGCAAAATAAAAAGCAGCAGCAACAGAAGACTCCTTGCTTGAGTAGAATTCTGGAGCTTTGGGACATTGCTGGAGACCACTGAATACAGCCCCCACCTCATTGCAGAAGAAAATAAAGTTAGCATCACCTCGGCTGTGACCACCAACTGTTTTGGAAAACAGGCCAGATGGCGTTCCTCCTCCCTCTCTGCTGAGCTCTAAGAGGCTGTGATTGGACTTCTCAGAGACTACTCAGTAGCAATAATTCCAAACCAGCTCGCTAGCTAGGTCATTCTGATGATCTTCTAAGAAAGCACAAGCTATTTGCAGGATTTCTTACTCTCCCACCATCTGTCTTCGAAATACAAGGATGCATTTGTCCAAGAGAGTTCACGCTCTCATCTGTTCGTTTTACTTGAGTTGGATGTTTGCAATTCTGCAGCCACATCCTTCCACGTCTGAGGATCCGATCATGCAGAGGACAGAGCGTGGTTAACCTGGCAATGGTCCAGGTGAACCTGGCGATTCCATATGTCCACAGTTAACTGAGTTACATGGCTGAGGGTGCTCAGAGGAGACAAAAAGCAAGAAAGCCAGCAAGGAGATCCAAAGACCCAAGCACAGTCCCTAAGGCCACACCCCCAGGGATGCATGTCCTCCAGTCACGCCCCATCTGCCTACGTTACCACCCAGTAAATCCATTACAACCTCCATGGCTTAATAATATCAGCTCTGAGCACTAATACAGGAGCTCTCCAGGGGACATTCTGTCTCTAACCCTAACAACCACCAATCTATACACTTCCTGGGTACCTCTCATTTTGGGGGGAGCAACCGTATGGTTTATGTCTCCTTGGAACTAACGCATGCCAGTTGGTGTTTCAGTCTGCAAAATCTGTAAATGCCTCAGAAAGAATTGAAGTAAGTGATGACACACGGTGACAAGTTTAAGCAGTCACCATATCAATAGAAGGTGAGAACAATGTTTCTTATAATTCAATTTCCCGCAGGCTGATGCTGCAAATCCACGGGTGTCCCCTTGGTTGCTGGCACACTTCCACCCTCCAAGAAATGCTTGTGTCACTGTTACACCAAGTGGCCTCAAACACAAGAGAATCCAGACAATGGTGGCATTTCATGACAGTCTCTAGAATGTCTGATTTCACATATCTTTCAAAAAAAAAAAAAAAAATGATTCAGTCACAGCAAGCTCAAAGTCAGCAAATAATTATATGGGAATGGTGACTACCCCTGAAAAGTATGACCTCTTCTGTTATATGGTTTCTCTCTGGCTACTTTAGAAAGGACTCATAATGGGATTGTAGCTACTTTGTTCAGTTTTGCATTGAGAAAGAAGTCAAATACAAAGCCCCCATATGTAGATGGACATTACAGATTTCCCTGAAAGATTTTAATTCTCTACCATCACATGTCCATCTTCTTGATGCAAACAAGAGTTAACTTGGGACTGGATCAGTTAAATGGGATGAAGTCTTCGATGAAGCTATCTATCCTTAGTCACACTTCATTGATAGTGATTGTCCCTGGGACTTCCCCCAATCCTTGGAAAATTGTAAGATTTAATTACACCAAAAAAAAAAAAAAAATCAGTTTCATCTTACACTGCCTCCCACATACACCAGAAGCACAATCTCTGAATTTGAAAGCAAATCTCTGGAAACTATTTCATCTTCCTTCATTCTGACTGTCAGCCAGCTGGTGGGTTATTAGGACTGGTTCCCCGTAGGACTAGACTCTAATCACAAGTGAACAACACCCACTTTTGTACTCAGTGGCCACAGAGGGACTATAAGGGAAGCTTTCTAGACCAAATATAGACATGAAATATTACAGTCCCACAAACATTTTAGAATTGGTAACGATAAACCAAATTTTGAACCAAATCTTAAAAATAGCCCTTCTAAAAAATACTTTGCCCAGGGGGTATGGAGTTTGTTAAGGCCTTCTTAAAAATATTTTTATGAGCTTTAGAAGAAAATGTTTTCCTTTTCTTCTTAAAAAAAAAATGTAATGAATATAAATTTGTGGGGGAGGGGAAATCTTTAAAACATCTCTCTCTCTCTCTCTCTCTCTCTCTCTCTCTCTCTCTCTCTCTCTCTCTCTCATTTTGAAACAGGATCTCACTAATTTGTTGAGGCTAGCCTCAAACCTGCAATCCTTCTGTCTCAGCCTCCCAAGTACTGGGATTCTAGGCATGTACCACCACTCCTGGCTCATGCCCTTCCCTTTAACTATCTCCTTTCCACCCAGTCTTTGGGAGGATTGCTCTAATTTAACAGTGAAGCAGGGTTTTAAGCAAATGCATTCGCAACTGTGCTTCTCAGATCCCAAAACAATCTCACGAAGACATATGCTATGACCGTCCCCAAGCCGGGCATGGTGGCGCACCCCTGTAATCACAGTACTTGGCAGGCTGAGCAAATTTGAGGCCAGCCTGGGCAACTTAGTTAGACCTTCAGCAACTTAGTGAAACCCTACTTCAAAACGAAAAATAAAATGTGGCTGGGGTATGGCTCAGAGGTAGAATGCCCCTGAGTTCAATCCCTAATGGTATGTATATATTATATATTTGCATGCATCGGATATATTTTTATATATACGTATATGTATACATTTTTACACATATATAAATGTATGTATACATTTGTATGTATGTGTGTATGTATGTGTATATATGTGTGTGTGTGTGTGTGTGTGTGTGTGTGTGTGTGTATGTATATATGGTGAGAAAGAGAGAGAGAGAGAGAGATTGACATAATGCAAAAAAGAAATAAATTTCCCAGACTCACACAGCTGGGAGGTGAGATCCTGTTTCTCCTCCTCTTGTTCTACTGTTATTTCAAACACTGCCCACACCTAATAGATAACAGCTCCCATTAGTGCTATTCCTTAAGATTGATTTTTCTCTGCCTCCCTTGCAGAAGGGTTTTAACTGATTTACTGCATAAATTTTGCATAAATGCAATGGGCTCCTCCGGTTTTTATTGGGATCTGGATTAATTAGGGTCTTTTTCAGTAGTCAGTGTATATGAATTTCTGAAAAGGACTCATTAAAAACATTCCTAAGTGGGATTCTTGCTCAGGACAAGTCTCTATCTGACCTTGCAGCCTGGGAAGTGCGCGGTAGGGGAAGGATCAAGCTCCTGGCTCTCCAAGAGGACCCTGTTGTCCAGGTCTCTCCACCTAAAAAAAAAAAAAAGCCACCTAGCCAGGTGTGATGGTGCACATTTGTAATCCCAGTACTGGGACAGGAGGATCACAGGTTCGAGGCCAGCCTCAGTAACTTAACAAGGCCCTCTGGATCTTAGTGAAAACCTGTTTCAAAATAAAAATAAAATAAAATAGGGCTGGGGGTACAGCTCAGAAGTAGAATACCCCTGAGTTCAATTCCCAGCACCAGAAAAAATAAAAATAAGAAAAAGAGCCACCTAACCCTTCTTCAAACACTGAGCATAATTTTATAAGTCATTTATTTTCAAGATTTGTTGACTCTGATAGACTCTGAAATAATCCACACATTTTTAAAACCAAAAGTCTCCTTTAGTACTGTTGGTCATTCCCTGCATGACCTGGGGGTGGGGAGCATTCTGTGCCCTGCAGGGTGCTTAGCTTGGCAGCACCATCCTCTTGCAGAAATGAGCAGCACAACCTTGTCCCAGTGGTGACAACTAAGCAAGATCCAGACATTCCTGGGTCTCCTCAAGGAGCAAGACTGCCCCCAGGTGAGAGCCATTCTCCTAGAATAACTTTTTTTTTTTTTTTGGCAGGGGGGAAGTGGGTACTGGGGATTGAACCCTGCGGTATTCTACCTCTGAGCTACACCCCCACCCCAACCCCCAACCCTTTTTTATTTTGAAACAGGACCTCACTAAGTTGCAAAGGACCTAAAATTGCTGAGGCTGGCTGCAAACTTGCGATCCTCCTGTCTCAGCCTCCCAAGTACTGGGATTACAAGTGTGCACCGCCGCACCTGGCCCTAGAATATAAGATTTTGAAATAGTTACTTATAAGGCTTTCTATGACATTGGGATCAACTATTGCCCTGGTGTTGCTTGGTGGGCAAAGGGGGGTCCGTAATTTGTTGACACTGTAGGGCAGTGTTACATTTTCACTCCGGGCTGCATGCTGAACTTACACATCATTATACAAAATTTGCACTACAAAGTATACTGTCACGTGTTCCTCTCCCTGAGATTCATCTACAGAGCCGATTTGATCACACGGTTTATAATAACATTAACTGCTTATTATATGCTAAGTGCTAGGCAAAGGCGCTTTATACACATTGTCTTAACCAAGGCGTTCATCAAATCTAGTAGCTCTTGCTGCCTCTGTTTGAGAGCAGAGCGAGGCTTAGACAGGTCCGGTCCATTGCATAAACCCGCAGGGATGGTGAAGGCCACGGCTAGGCTTGACACCCCAGGCGTTTTCACTCCAAAGCTAGGACGAACTATCAAGCTCTGGTACTAAGTCACAGCATAACTTAGCCATGACACGTGATTCTGGAGTAAAGAGAAAGGACAATGTCTAGGGCTGATTAGCTTCTGAGGATTGAAGCCCAGGACCTCCTACCTCCCAGCTCCACCCCCAGCTCCGTTTTGTTTCTTCTTTTGAAGCAGGGTTTCACTGAGTTGTTGAGGCTGGCCTCAAACCTGTGATCCTCTTGTCTCAGCCTCCCAAGTACTGGGATTATAAGCACGAGCCACCACGCCCAGCTTGCAGAAGCTTCTTTAAAGCTGTCTGTTTACTCTTTACACAAGGAGTTACTGACCACTTGCCACGGACAGCTGTTCTCCTAGGCCGTGGGAGACACTGATGAGCCGTACAGGGATGGGTTCCCGGCACCGTGTAGAATCTTCCTCACTACCGTCTACACTGTCCATGCTACACCACACTTTTCCTCAATTTGGCAAAGCTCTACTTATTCCCGTAAATGAAGAGACATACCTCTATCCTACCTTCATATACCACTGCTATTAAGATCCTGAGGAGGTAGCTGGGCATGGTGGCACACATCTGTAATCCCCATACTTGGGAGGCTGAGACAGGAGGATCGCAAGATCGAGGCCAGCTTTGGCAACTTTGGGATACGCTCAGCAACCTGGACTCTTTCAAAATAAATAAAATAGGGCTGGGGTTGTAGCTCAGAGGTAGAATGCCCCTGGGTTCAATTCCCAGTACCAAAAATAAATAAATATAATAATAATAATAATAAATCCTGGGGCTGTACATATTTTCATTTGCTATTAGAAGCACACAGAAGGTTCTAGAAAACCTTGGTCAACAAGGCAAATGTCAGGAAACGGTCCTCTGTGATCTTAAATGCAACCAGTTTGATTGTACCCCTAAGGTTTTCTCTTTCTACTGAGTCGCCGACTTGACCTTTGGATAGAAACAGCACTACCTTACTTGTCTAAAATTGGAAGGATGTAGGGAACATTTTTTTTTTTTCTTTTTTCCCTGAGATTCACTCAGGCACAGAAGTCAGGAGAAAACCCAGGTATTTTACATGCAAAGAATAGGACCTCGGGCTCCCACAGGCAAAATGCATTGAGTGTAGGCGGGAAGCAGAGGATTAAACCATGGATAACAAACTTCCAGTAATTGCCTGGCCAATCGCATGGAAAGCGATTAACTGGGCCCTTGTGCTCGGCATACAGATGATTAAATGAGTCTAAATGCGTCCATCCAGGGGCAAGACGGCTCAGAAATAAGAAAGAGGGAGAGAGAGGGAGGCAGAGAGGAAGGGAAGGAGGAGGAGCAGGCTAGCGCTCTCTCTCCAAGCTCTCCCAGGTTGCTAGCATACAAACCAAAGTCAGCTGATGGCTCCAGGAAGCTTCCTCTGACAGACTCCAGCCAGTTCAGGGCCTCTGAGGTAGGGAAAAACATATTGGAGCCCGCACTGGAGAAAAAGGTGTATTTGCATATTTATTCCTGCAGGGATTCGACTTTCTTTTTATGGTATTTCCTAACATTTACAGATGGAGCAGAAGTGTGAACGGTGGGGATGCAATCTGTTTCTTTCTTATTGGCTGCAGCTCAATTCAAGGAAAGAGAGAGAGAGAAAGAGAAAGAGAAGAAATCCCAGCTTTTAAGAACAATTAAATCGAATTCACAAAGGTGGCTCTGGGCAAGATTGGTCTTCTGCCGTACCATCCCGGAGGCCACTTGGCCAGTAGATGGTGAGAAACAGTGATGTCACTGCTTCTTCACAGGAATTTCTGAATAACCCCATCATCGTGGTGACGTGGGGTTTTGGGGGGTTTTTTGGGGGGAGGGGGTTGCGGTACTGGGGATTGAACTCAGGGGCATTCTACCTCCAAGCTATACCCCCAGCCCTATTTTTTTTTTTTTATTCTTTATTTTGAAACCGAGTCTCACTAAGTTGCAGAGTGCCTCACTAGGTAGCTGAGGCTGGCCGCGAACCCGGATCCTCCGGTCTCAGCCTCCCGAATGCTGGGATTACAAGCGTGCGCCACCACGCCCGGCTTGTGGTGACGTTTTTATTGGTCAAATAAGTCTGAAAACTCTGCCTATGCTATTTGCCCCTGGTAAGTCCCAACGCAGGCTTTGATGTTAAAGGCTCTGAAAAGTCCTGTATGAAAGACAAGTTGGCTTTGGTGAATCAAGATTTTTTTCCGGTCCTATATAAACACAAAATGTTTTCCTGATGACCCATTCTGTTCCATCCAATGGTCAGGGTGGAAGAAGATTTTAGGAAATTGTGGGTTATCTGATTTGTTCCAGTTTTCGATCACAACTTTTATATTCACAGCAACCAAAAGTGAGATCTAGACAGACGAAACAAACAAGTAACGATTAAGCTGCTCCAAACGTATTATGTGGAATTTGCTCTCATAAATGAGTCAAATAATTACTCATGCAATTATCCCAGTTGTCAGCCAGAATAGTTTCCATTTGTTGAGGACTTGCTTGATGGTAGGAAACTGACACGACCATCACACTGGATCCTAAGAATAACGGTAACAAACAGATATTTTTAATCATTTCTTCTTTCCTCATTGAAAAGTCAGCATTCTGGCATGAAGAGTCCAAGTGGCCATGCTCCAGCTAGGTGTCTGCGCTCCTGGCCAGATCAATGTGGTTCTGGCCATGGGTGTAAGAACTGCACACAACTAGGGAGTCAGAAACCTGGAAGGAAGTCAAAATGCTTAGAAAGAAGGCATCGATTCTGGGAGGCAAAAGTGGCCAATGCCTAGTGTAAGATATTAGCTGTTGACGCATAATGGGCATTTTAAAATGATCTGTTGAAGTGAGTGAAAGAGTGGATGGATGGATGGATGGATGGATGGATGGATGGATAGATGGATGGATAGATGGATGGATAGATGGATGGATGGACGGACAGATGGACAGATAGATGGATAGATAGATGGATGGATGGACGGAAGGACGGACTGATGAATGGATGGATGGATGGATGAACAAATGAACAGATGGATGGATGAACGAATGGATGGACAAATGGACGGATGAACGAATGGCAAACATGGCGCAGTGGCGATTGCTTTCTCCTTTCACTTGGCTCCCCTCTGTTAGGTCCCGCTTCCAATCTGGAACTGGAGGAGTCACATGTCAGAGGACAGTAACCCCCCTGCCCTCGTGTCCATGAGTTGCATATTCAGGGCCGTTTAGCTGAGCTGTCATCCTGCGGGGGAGTGGGCCGCTGGCTCTTGTGACTCACTCTTGTTATTCATCCACTCAGCTGTCATCGAGCTGGGTGAAGCCAGACGCAGCCCCTCTGCAGACCCCTTCTGTCGTCCACCTACACGGATGACGCTCGTGACCTCGTCTGGATGCAGGATTTCAAATACCACCACGTATCGTGACATCTAGCTTCAAGCTCCATGTTAACTGGTGACTCATCGATTCGTCTCTCTAAGCCTGCCTTTTCTCCCAGATTCTGGACTTACTCACCTATCGACTCGCCCACTTGATCTCTCTTCTTGACTAGTGGATTGACTTCAAGTTGTCCCGGGTGGAGACCGAATTCTTTCCTCCTACATCCTTCTCATCTCAGGAAATAGGGCTCCGTCCCTTCAGTCAACCAAAAACCTCGGGGCCATCACTGACTCCTCTCTGTAACAAATTACATAACATCTACACAAAATCTCGCTGGCTCTATACTCAAACATATCTACTGTTTCACTGATTCTCACTGGGTGCCACGCCCAACTCTGGTCTGAGCACCCCCATTTCTCCAGAATTCTTTTCTGTTTTTGTGTGTGGTAATGGGGATTGAACTCAGAGGCATTCTATCTCTGAGCTACACCCCGAGTGCCATTTTTTAAATTTTTATTTTGCAACAGGGTCTCACTAGGTTGACAAGAATCTCACTACTTGCTGAGGCTGTCCTCCAACCTATGATCTTCTTGTCTCAGCCTCCCAAGTACTGGGATTATAAGCCTGCACCACCACACCCAGCTTCCAAAATTACTTTCTTACTGGTCTTTCTGCTTCAGCCCCTGCCTGCTAACAAAGTACTTTCAACCATCTCCCAAAGTGTTCCTTTTAAATAAGTCACATCAGTCAGGCATGGGGGCACGTGCTTGTAATCCCAATACTTGGGAGACTGAGATAGGAGGATCACAGGTTCGAGGACAGCCTCAGCAAGTAGTGAAACTCTCATCAATCTAGAGAGACCCTGTTTCCAAATAAGAAATAAAATCACCTGGGTGGTGTAGGAAGATAAAATGCCTTTGGGTTCCATCCCCAGTACCACAAAAATAAAATAAAATAAATAAGTCATGTCATGTCACTTGTCTACTGAAAACACTCCAAGGCCCCCATGTCACTTAAAGTAAAACCCATGGCTCTGACCATGGCCTTCCCTGCTCTAAATGACACAACACTGCCCTGGCTCCCCCTCTGGTCACCTCTCTGTCTCCTCCCTTGCTCAGGCCACTACCTGTACAGTGGTCTCTGAGTCACCTCCAACGTGGCAGCACGTGCCCGGCTCCATATCTTCGCCCCAGCCCTTCCCAGCTGGGGAATTCCTTTCATCCAGATACACGTGGCTGCTGCCTACCCTCTTCAAGTCGTCACCCAAGTGCTGCCAATCTGTTTAACTTGCCTCTCTACTCTTGGATTTCTCTCTCTCACACACTATTTTACTCTTCTTATCTGATATGCTAAATTTATTGCCTATCTGATTTATTGCCTTGTGCCTCATTTACTCTACAACAATGCACATTTTCAAAAATAAATGGGCTGCTTCTATTGGTCTGTTGATATATCTATCCTGTGTGTCTAGAAACTGCCCAGCACACAGTAGGTATTCACCTGTTTCTTCGCTGGGGAAAGGAGTGGGTAAACCCTGAAATAAAAGCCCAAGAACCTGCCCTCAAGAAATTTGCAACCCAATATATTTGCCTTGCCTGAAATTGATGTTCTTATAAAATTGCCCTTTGCAAATAATGACTTTCCATCGTTAGCTAAGGTGAAGTGTGCGTTACTATCTTAAGAAAATGGCGGTCCTTCCTAGCTTGAGCTGGTCAAGGAAGGAGAAAATAAGAAGCATGGATCCCATTTACCCAAAGGAGGTCTATTGGCTGTTCTCAGCCTCTTTTCTGAAATCAGAAGTCTCAGCCTCTCCTCTGTTTATATTGGTATGTAAAAGCATCCGATCTTCGTCGGCACTTTGATATAGAGTTTTATGTTTTCGCGACTGCACCTCTACATCCCTAACCTGGAGAATACGCATTAGCATTTTATAACGCTGAATCCTCACCCATTTCATGACCCTGCCATCTGCTCCCATCTGTGGAATATTTCAAACGACCAAATAACATTAAAACCACCTAAAAGAGTTTCTTTATTAGTTATAAACTTTTACAATTCAATTTAAAAAGTTTATAGTCCCTATCGCTGGGAGAACTGCCATTTTCCCGAGTACCAACGCGCTCTTTATCACTGAGGTCCGACAGCAGCTCTGACCTTTTCTAACATCTTTATGGAAAGAAGAAGATCTGAAAAAAGATGGCTAATAAAGGACCAAGGTTTTATTGATATTATAATGCAATATTTAAAACAAGTTACGGTTATTACTCCAGGGAAATTGATGTCCTGTTATGCAATTAACCGTTCCCCGTGGGCCGGCTTCTTTTACTGACAAAACATTTTTTGGTGAGCTTTAAAACTTGCAGAGCAAATAAAACGTGTACAGCAACAAACTGGATTACACTGCACTCCACACGTCATTAGCAGAACTGTGAGTGAAATTCAAACAGGAGACCCGGTGGGGCTGCAGCTCAGCTCAGAAGAGGAGAGGAGATGGAGGGGCTTTAGCCGCTGAGGTCCCGGCCCTAGATGCCAAAGGAGACCCATTTCCATTTTCTAATGATAGTGAGAAAGCGACACCTGACAGGATTTGCCCGAGACCACCCTTGTGTGTTCAAAATGAAGAATTGTAACTGATAGAGGAAACAGAAGGCCTTCTGCTCCCAGCTCAACTCACTGAAATCCACTTGGTACCAACACCATCCCTCACCTTGATAAGCTTATCTCAGTCTTAGACATCTGGGAACTAATGTCAGATATAAGGGAAGTAAGGGGGGCATGCACACCGATTGCTTCCACCTGCCTCCTGCGCTAGCTATCTTCTGAAATACTAAATCCTGCCAGCATCTAACCCACAAATAAATCAGCTGCAAGAACTATTTTGGAAAATATAACCACTAAACCACTTAGGGACTAGGAGTGTGTGTGTGCGTGCGTGTGTGTGTGTGTGTGTGTGTGTGTGTTACTAGGAATTGAACCCAAGGGCATTCTACCTCGGAGCTACACCCCCTGCCCTATTTTATTTTTGAAACAGGGACTCATTAAGTTGCAGAGGGCCTTGCTAAGTTGCTGGGGCTGGCTGAGAATCTGTGATCTTCCTGTCTCAGCCTCCCAAGTACTAGGATTACAGGCATGTGCCACCAGGCCCAGCTTAAGTGATTAAGCTTAGCCATCTAATTAATATACCTTATAATAAGAAGTGATATCAGGTAAGGGGAATTCTTCTCCCACACTTGTTCTGTCAAAATTATTTTGGGCCTCTCTTTGTTCTTCCAAGTAAATTCTATAATATATGTTTTAAGTTCTTGAAAAATCTTGTTTGATATGATTCCAACTGAACTTTCCATTAATAGATTCAGTTGGGGGAGAAATAGCTCTTTACGATGGTGAGTTTTCTCATCTACATATGAACTCTGGCTCTATTAAATGCAGTTAAAACAGTGAGTAAATATCTTATGTGTTTACCTGTAATCCCAATATTTGGAAGGTTGAGATAGGAAGATCCGGGTTCAAGGATAGCCTCAGCAGGTTAGTGAGATTCTCAGCAATCTAGTAAGACACTGCTACATAACAAAAACCAGAAAGGGCAGGGGTATAGCATGGATGTAGAATGTCCCTGAGTTTAATCCCCAGTATCACCAAACAAACCATATGATACTTTATAATTAAATCCTGTTATCACAAATTACAAGAAATATTATCCATCAACTTTCACTCTAAACTCTAGAATGTAACAAGAAAATCAATCTAGGAATTGTCAAATACATTTTTACTACACACTGATCTTATGATGCCAACGAGTTTCAGAATGAGAGGAGGGATCTTGAGTTGTAATAATTTAACTTCTCCTTAAAAAAGTTTATTAGACTTTAGCAGTAAACATAAATATAAATAAATATAGTGTTTGGCAACTTCCACCTCAAAAGAAAAAGAAATGTGTGTCCAAGGGAATGACATTTTATCATCTTTACTTGGAAACAAGTCTACATTCCACAAATAGCGAGATTCTGCCTGCTACTGCAAAGTCATTCTGGTTAAATTTCTGGGAACATTATTGCAAACTCATTTGTTAGTCTTATTGACCATGTGGGTCATATCTTATTTTTCAAATGGCCTGTTTATTCTTGGAGGCATGAATATTTTGCATCTGAGACAATGAGAAATTTACATAGAGCATTTCCAGAGAAAGTTGATTGGAGTAAAAAATCTCTGCCCTAGATCTCCAGGTCTCTAATCTCATGAGAGCGGAGATTTCTATCTCATGGTTCAATAAGCAATGGCATTTTCATTTTGTTTATCAGCCCTGTCAAGTCAAAAAGGAAGAAAATGCAAGATTCAATATTGAGGACGGTGCAACATTTTTCAATAATAAAATCTTTAAACCCATAAGGTCAAAGATTTAAAAAAAAAAAAAAAAAGTACACCAAGTAAATCAACATCTGAAAAAGTGTACAGATACATTCATATATATTTATTTTTAAATTTATCATAGAAAATTATAAAACTCAGTAACACAAATGCCTTCGTTTTTAAAACAAACGTTATATTTTTCTGAATTTATTATCTATCATGGCCTATTATTGTTATACTCTATTATAAATGATGAGTGATAAACTATGGATAGACGCATAAACACATAGGTGTGGAGGTGATAAGATACATATGTATATATGTAAATAAGATATGGAGATGATGAGATAGATAGATAGATAGATAGATAGATAGATAGATAGATAGGTAGATGGATGACAGAGTAGATACATACACACACACAGTTAACAAGGGGGTTGGGAAATATCCTACCTATTACAAACTGGTTGAGGTGAGGATACATCCCACTGGTTTTATTTCTTTGGAGAACTCTGATGGACAAAGGTACCGAAAGCCACCTGGTCCTGCTGGGGGCATTGGTGGGAAAAATCAAGTACTACAGTGAACGGGGCACACAAGACCCCTCTTGTACACAGTCAACACAGAGAAAACCAAGAAAACCTCCCCAGAACACAGATGGACCTGCGATGGGCTGGAGCCAATTTTAGTCACATCTGAAGAAACAGAGCGAAGGCCGAGGACTCCTGGGTTATGCGAATGTGCATTTACGTTTTTGGAACACATGAATCGTCTGTCTCCTTCCCGTCGAATTATGCTTGGTAGTGCTGAGAGGCAGGAGAGGGTTTTGAATGAGTTTCTCCACCCGGTTTGTTTTCTCAAACCCTGGGAGAAAATTATCTCATCAAGCCTCACCGAGAAAGGATTTAAAAGTGACCTTTTCATAAAAACAACAGTCATGTTTGAAATCGTGATGTTAGTAAACACTATTTTTGTTCTTGTCAGATGCATCCTCTATTTGTTCCCTGGAATTATTTAAATGTATAGTTGTCCTCTCCTTTATTATAGCCAGCTTCTTTGAACATGACCGTCACAGGCTCATTTCTGTATCTCTGCCCTCAGCATTTGTGAATTTGAAAGATCCAAAGCTGGCGTGTATGGAACCACTTCACCCACGAGCACACCTCGCTGCAGCTGTTCTGGCTACACTCACAAAGAAGAGATGTTCAGATTTTCCAGTCTCTATCTCAACACCTCCACTCTGTTTCTGTACCATAAGGGAACCCTCTTTCCAGATGATCTGTGACTTCTTCCCATCACACTTTGCTCTCCCCTGAGAGAGAGCTCACGCATTAATGCTCAGAGTTGACATGATTATAACACTGATGGGTTGCTGCAAGCTCATCCGTAGGTAAATCCATTGTAATGGACTCAGTGGGCGGTAGCCTACGCAGGTGAGGTGTGGCTGGAGAAGATGGGTCCCTGGGGGTGTGGCCTTAAGGACGATACTTTTGTGTTTGAATCTCCTTACTTGCTGGCTGGCTCTCTGGCTCCTGGCCGCCGTGATGTGAGAGCAGATCTTTTCTCTCTCCCTCTCTCTCTGCTTTCCACCGCCATGGCTTGGGTTCCGTAGACCCCAGCCGCACACGGATTGAACCTGGAGTCTCCAAAGAACTGTGAGCAAAGAAATCTTCCTTCCTCTAAGATGTGGGGTCACTTGTTTTGGATTGGATCATGAGAGTGCTGAGAGAGACACTCTGAAGACTCTGCTTTTAAGCCTGCTCCTGAACAAGGTCTCCTTAACCCAACATCCAGAGAAGCTTACCCCAGCTCTGCCCCAGGACCTCTCGTGTGTGTGTGTGTGTGTGTGTGTGTGTGTGTGTGTGTGTGTGTGTGAGAGAGAGAGAGAGAGAGAGAGAGAAGGAACCATTTGTATAATCCCCAAGGCTGCACCCCCAGGGACCCATCTCCAACTATGCCCCATTGGCCTGGGTCAGTACCAATGGATATACCCACTGCTAGGATTACAACCCTCGTGACTCCATTACATAAGCTCCAGACATTAATAAATGAGCTTTTTAGGGTACATTTTATATCTATTTCTAAATGTGCACTATGACACACAAAGGAGTCTTATGTCCAAGTGACCTAATTGTACCAAAACCCCCACCGTTCACTACAGGATTATTTCTATGAGCAAAACCACCACAACATACCTGACTATTTAATCCTAAGTAAATGTAAGATGACCAATCCCTAAGAAAATTTAGTCAAGCCTCACCAGAAACCTACATGCCTGATCTAGTACAGTTTGGGGTGCCTCACATTATCTCTGCAAACACCTATAAAACAATGGCTTCTACTCTGTCTCAAGGGCATGAAAAAAATATTAATCACTACCAGAGGGGCCAGGACATAAAATATGCATCATCTTCATTGCCTTCATTGACTATTTGGTCTAAATCTTAATCAGGAAGAAAAGGGGCTCTTCTGCTGTTGACTGGGTCCTTTAGGGCCAAAGGAAAAATGTGGATGGTTGAATTCCGTAGATGCTTCTTCCATGGATATTATCTAATACCACAAAGTGAAGAAATTAATTTAAAAGCTCTACTGCTGGACTCCCGGAAATCCTGACCAGCCCCAGCTACTATCTTCTCGCTTAATACAATTTGACCTTTGTATTTTCTGAGTACCCTGAATTTAATGAGCTCAGAAGTAAATTAATAATGATCTCTACAAACCAGCCCTTTGCTTCCTGCTGAGCTGACTTCCCCCGAAATCACAACAATTATGATAGTACGAGATTAAATGTAATCACAACATGTAATTACCCATTCTGTAATAAATACTTGACAATTGTCATCTCACTGAATCATCACAGACTGACTATGAAATTTACCGTTCTAGAGAAAACTGATGCTTAGAGAAACATAAAAAAAAAAACGTTGTCTTACTGAGATTGTATATTAGAAGTTAGTAGAGTATCCAAGTCAGCGTTTCAATTTCTAGTGGAATTTATCAACCTTCTTTAGATCCCTGTTGGGGGAATATTTTCTACGTTATGAGTCAGAGCGTTCTTCTCATCCTAGATACTGAAAATGTCAAATATTGACTTCCCCAGAATCCTTTGCAGCCATGACACCCTGGGACATAGAGGCCCTTCAGAACAGTAGTACAAGAAGGGATGGGTAACAGGAGTGGGTGGGGCAGTACTGCATCCATCCTCCAGGGGGCAGCAGTGAGAGCCTCTGGCAGCAGCATCCCGGGGCTACTATCTTTGTTTAAACTTCGGGGTGCAACCACTGTGTCCCTGTCCAAGCAGCTATGACAATCATGTCCCTCTCTGGGACACTGTTTCTAGGCTCCATAATCTCCAAACTTGTTTCTTTAGCACTCCTCAGGAATCTGTAAGCTACCCAGTATCTTTTAGTAAATCTTTCTATCTAAACAGGTAACTGGTAATGTCTGTTGCCTGCAACTAAGACCCCTGAGAGTCATTTAGAGTTGCCTTTATTACCTTCTTTTTATCTTCTACCATCAATTTGAAGTATATTTTTATAAAGAGCATTTAGTTGCTTTCTTCTCTTTATTTTTGTTTTGTTTTGTTTTGTAGTACTAGGGATTGAACCCAGGGGTGTTCTATCTCTGAGCTATAGCCCCCAGACCTATTTTATTTCTTTTATTTTGAAATAGGGTCTAAGTTGCAAAAGGCCTCACTGAATCACTGAAGCTGGCCACACACCTGCGATCCTCCTGTCTCAGCCTCTCAAGTACTAGAATTACAGGCATGTGCTACCATGCCTGGCTCTTTCATTTATTTTTAATTCATTTTGACAATATAATTTAATTGTAAAGTTCAGTATTTACATTTAAAGTAATTATTGATATGCTCGTGGTAAGTCCAAAGCCTTGCTATTTGTGTTTTACTTATTACATTTATTATTTGTACCTCTATCTTTCTTCCTCTGTCTTTGGGAGAAAGGGGGTTAATTGTATTTTTACCCACTCACTCATCCATGTTTTAAAATTTATTATTGCTTTTAAATGCTTTTACTGTGATCTCATGTCATAAGGTAGTTCAGAGCAATAAGGACATACATGCACACACTTTAAAATTTATTATTTTTTGGTACTGGAGGCTGAATCCAGGGGCATTTTACCTCTGAGATACAGCCCCAGTCCTGTTTTATTTATTTATTTTTTTTATTTTGAAACAGGGTCTTGCTAAGTTGCTGAGGTTGTCCTTGAACCTATAATCCCACTACTTGGGAGGCTGAGATAGGAGGGTCGCAGGTTCAAGGTCAGCCTTGGTAACTTAGCGAGACCTCATTTCAAAATAAATAAAATAAAGGCCTTGGGATAAAACTCAGTGGTAGAGCACCTCTGGGTTCAATCTCCAGTGCCATTAAATTAAAATAAGAAAAGAAAACATTATCTTTGATAATATGAGTGGACCTCATCTAACCTGTTGAAAGAGTTCAAGAACAAAACTGAGGTTTCCCTGCAGAATAAGGTTCTACCTCAAGACACAAGACTGACCTGCCCTGTATATTTGAGAGTTGCCAGCCCCCATACTCATACAAACCATTTCCTTGAAATGAATTTTTCTCTCTTGATCTGCCTACGTATTTAACCATCCATCTATCCATATTTCTCTGTCTACTTATCTACCTACCTATCATTTCTGGCATCCCCTTATATAGATTCTTAGCCATCCTCCCTAAAAATATAAAACAAAAACTAGAAATAAAAAAGAAGCTAAATAGTTCATCTTGAACCCAAATAGCCTACATGAAAGCTAGGACACTCCAAATAGAAACTTGCAGAAAACTCTCTTTTCTAACTACTATGCTCCCCGTCCCTGCCCCAATTTGGCAAGAAATGACGCAGAAGGTGAGAGGCAGGAACGGCGAACAGGACCTGAGAAGGCGTTCTTGTCGGTTTAAGTTGACATCTTGCACATTAGCAGGAGTTGGGAAGCAAGCCATGTTTTCCTGGGCCCTTGATAATTTTCTTGGTGCCAGAAAACGGCTCAAGTTTTTTAAGCTCCGTGAAGTATCTCCCTTTCCTGCGTGGAACATGGGAAATGTCATCACACAGATGATCTAACTGCAGATAACTACACCAGAGAGATTGGGATTTATAGTCCCGAGGAACACGCAGACACATAATTCCTGAGCAAAGCTGACATAAGCGAGTAATCAGAGGGTCCTGGTGGACCACAGATGGGTTCTAAATCTTGGCTGTATTTAGCACCTCGTCGAGTTAGGCAACTCTTCATCTTAGCAAACGGTCATCCACGACACTGCATCCTGGGCTTGTGTTTGCTGAACGCGAGGGCCTTCCTCTTACGGACACGCGTGTGGCCTGGGTTTCATTACATTCAGACACCAGGTTTCATCAATAATTCTGCAGTGACCTCAGGCCTCACAGCCTTGTGCTGATTTATGGGGCATACCACATTCCAGAAGGAAACTACTTCCCAGGCTCAGCAAGATCTGACTGAATGGAAACATTATTTTGCTGCTAACACGGGTACTATAAATCTCTGCTCCTGCGCATGGAAGTTTATTAGGGTGCCATTAAGGTAGTTTCTGTCCCTGTAGACGCAATGTTACCCAAGTGTCTTTAGAAAGGATAAACAGCTGAGTAAGTTATATTGATACCACTGGGACGTTAAGGCCTTCTAACTCCCCCCCGTGGATAAAGCCATTGAATCAGCTAACTGCGAAAGTCATATCTAGACAAACTTCTTCATTAATTCATTATTAAAGACTTTATTAAAGTCTCCCCCACTTTATTAAAACTTGAATTTGAAAACTTAAATTTGAGACTTTGAAATAATCATTCTACCATCCCTGTTCAATTTATTCTCCGCCCTTGAGGCCCGAATGTGATACCCAGAATAATTTAATATGCATCTTTAATTTTTAATTAAAAATCAATCATTGAAAAATACTATAAACTTCAGCAAGTACACTAAGAGGAGACTACTGCCGCATGCATTTAATTATTTAACCATTAGGCAACACATAAGAATTTCTTTCTGATTATTGGATAAAATTAGGGTTGTTTTTGGTTTTTTTTCTTCTGCTATTAGGGAAGATAGCTGGACAAGCCAAATTACGTTTTGGAAGGGAGATGATTAGATAGTTCTAAATTAGTTTTTGAGAATGAGATTGGCATTTAATATGTATTCTAATTGATGTCAGACCTTTCATAGGTGCATGCCAGTATTGTTTACAGTAATGTCCAAATGATTCTTTACACCACGGCCCTTTTTATGGATGGGAGGTTGGAGCTAAGTGGATTAGACTCTCTGTGTTTAAACTCCCTTTGGGAATGTCTGGAGAACCCCTGCCAGATACCCCTGGGAGGAGAACTGAGTCTCCATAGCTGTGTCACTATAGACAGACCCTGATCCAGCAGTCCTGGCCGATTGGGACAAGGCTGGACACTTACCAAAGCTGGGCTAAGCAAATTCTCCCTTTCGGGAATGTGGGCTGGGACCCAGGAATGTTGGCCACAGCTGGAACAAAGAGCTAGGCAATGGTGACAGGCAGGCCATCTTGACTTGTGCTAAAAGAAACTAAAAAAAAAACTAGAGAGATAGGAAGGAAAATGAAGTCAAGGTGCTCGTCTGTCAGCTATCCCAGCCTCAGAGAGAGAATAAGAAGGAGGAGCATGCCCTTCATGTCTGACAGCTCTCTTCTCCCGGGGAGGCCGTGCTCACGCCCCCCCGGACCTCTAAGACACCTGGATGTCCTTATCACAGAGTCATTGATTTTACTCTAAGTTAACCTGAAAGGATTTCTATGACTTTCACACAAACCAGAGAAAAAACAAAAAGAGGACAACTACAAAAAAAAGATGAGAAAGGAAGGAAGGAAGGAAGGAAGGAAGGAAGGAAGGAAGGAAGGAAGGAAGGAAGGAAGGAAGGACAGGGAGGAGGACAAGTCAATCAACAAGAAATCATCAGGTAAATAAAGAAAAAAAACAAAACCACTATCCCTTGTTATTCACGAGAAATTAATTCCAAGACCCCACTCCCCAGGTCATAAAAATCCAAGAATGCCCGAGTCCTTTATATAAAATGGCGCAGTGTTCACAAACACTCTCCACACTCTTCCCATATCTTTATCCGTCTTTCCATTACTTATAATGTCTAATATGATCTTAATGCTGTGTAAACACGTGTTGTCCTCTATCGTTTAGGGGATGATTACAAGGAAAAAAATATCTACACGTGTTCAATATGGGTGTAATTTTTTTTATCTGTGCTTCACTGAATCTGGAGGATGTGGAGCCTGCACAAATATACTCTTCTTTTTATTGCTATATAATAATCGGCCATTGTCTATCAAAACCATATATTCAGCCCAGTGTAGTGGCACATGCCTATAATCCCACAATGTGGGAGGCTGAGACAGGCGGATTACAGTTTGAAGGCCAGCCTCAGCAACTTAGCGAGACCCTGTTTCAAAATAAAATCAGGCTGGACATTTTCTTTATCGGTTCACCCCTCCCCTACCCATGGACATGTAGGTTGATTCCGTATCTTGGCTACTGTGAATAACGCTGCAGGTAGATTGGTGAGTGCTTGCTTGGTGAGATTTGGCTTACTGATTTCAATTCCATTGGATATGCATCCCGTAGTGGAATTACTGGATCAGCTGGTGGTTCTATTTCTAGTTTTTTGAAGAACTTCCATATTGTTGTCCATGATGACTGTCCTAATTTACATTCTCACCAACAGTTTCTAAGTGTTCTACTTTTTCTGCAGCATTTATTTTTGTCCTTTTTTTTTAATGCTCTTTCTTTCTTTCTTTCCTTCTTTCTTTCTTTCTTTCTTTCTTTCTTCCTTCCTTCCTTCTTTCCTTCCTTGGGGCATTTTACCTCTAAGCTATACTCCCAGCTCTATTTTATTTATTTTTATTTTATTTTATTTTTATTGATAGATTGATTGATTGATTGCAGAACTGGGGATTGAACCCAGGGGCATTCTACCTTCGAGCTACACCCCCAGCCCTATTTTTTATTCTTTATTTTGAAACAGGGTCTCACTAAGTTGTGGAGGGCCTCACTAAGTAGCTGAGCTGGTCATGAACCCGGATCCTCCGGTCTCAGTCTCCCTAGTACTGGGATTACAAGCGTGCAACACCACACCTGGCTATTTTTTTTTTCTTTTTTTTTTTTTTTTTTGAAACAGGGTCTCACTAAGTCACTAAGGCTGGCCTTGAACCTGTGCCCTTACTGTCTTGGCCTCCCAAGAAGTAGGGTGACGGGCTTAGGCCATCATGCCTGGCTGTTTTTTTGTTTGTTTTCTTTTTGATAATAGCCATTCTAAATGAGGTAAGATGACACCTCATGGTGGTTTTGATTTACATGTCCTGGATGATTTGTGATGTTGAGTGATTTTTATATTCTTTTTAGTCAGGTGCAAATCTTCTTGCGAGAAATGCCCATTCAGATCATTTGCCCATTTTTAAGTCAGAGGATTTGATTATTGTGTCTTCTGGATATGAATCCCTTTCAGTGGTACAGGTCTTCAACATTCATGTCAAGCCATTTCTACTCCTTCAATTTGTTTAATTAAACATCTCTTCTGGGCCAGTCTCTAAAACCTCAGGTTGGGCAGAGTTGATCAGATTTGGAACTGGGTCTTGGGAAGTTTGCATTAGTTGGTTACAGGTTTTTCAATTGTGAGAACCACCATTTCTTCCACTTATTCTGACAGTGGAAAATGCCAGTTTTCAGCACTTATTGTATGCCAACAGTTTACAGTACTATAGGTCATACCCCCGAAAGCTGATGAAGGTAAGTACTATTCTTCCCTCTCTACAAATACAGACACCAGAGTTCAGGGAGAACAAACAACTTGGCAATGAGCATTTGTGCAGGACATGAAGGACTCTTGACTCAAACCCTGTTTGGCAGATATGGTAAGTCTTGGTTTTCAATTGTTTCGTGATCCCTGGCCCTCTGCAAAAATTCTAAAATCTCTACATAGCTTGACGAATTAAGTTGACACCTATATCTTTTCATCCGACGTTGAAAAGGAGGTAATTTCTGAGATATTGAAAGCATTGGCTTCTAAAAAGTTTCATCACCCTTTTATACTTTTTTGAAAGAATATAAATATCATTCCATTTGACACCCACAATCGGCCATTTCAAATACGCAAGAATAAGAGCTCTACTTCATCAGCTAGAAATCGCGAAAGGCTTTACTTTCTCCATGAAACTGTTTGTCTATTCTACATCCACCATAGAATCTGACTCTCAAATGAGATATTTTATGCTTAAAATACTCAATTCATCTACTTCCCCGCAACAAAAATAAGTAGGCAAACTGTTAAACTTTAGTTTATATTTCCTGTGACCATCTCCTCAGCATTAAACTGTTTCACTCAATTGATTAGTAATTACAATTATTAGTAGCCCATATTTGAGCAAAATAACACGCATATTCTGAAAATATCATTAGAAATTTAATTACAAATCCATCTCTTAACGACATGGATGGCTGTTCACAGACCAAAGGAGGTCTTTCCTGACTTAAGGCTGCTTCTCTGATATCAAATTTTCAATTTCTTTTTTGTTGTTGTTGTTGTTGTTGTTGTTGTTGTTCTGTTCTTCTGATTCTCATCCTCATCCTCCTTTTTTAATAGTCAGAAAAATTTTGTTTTCTAGATAATATGCAAGAGTAAGATTCTGGATGAAGTAGGTCATTCTTTGGTAAACTGGGAAGAGGGTCAATTATAAAAGAGAGGCAAGGACAGGTGTGGTGGCGCACGTTTGTCATCCCAATACTTGGGAGGCTGAGACAGGAAAATCACAGGTTCAAGGACAGCCTCAACAAGTAGCGAGACTCTCATCAACCTAGTGAGATCCTGTTTCCAAATAAGAAATAAAATTGGGTTGGGGGTGTAGCTCGAAGGTAGAATGCCTCTGGGTTCAATCCCCACTACCACCAAAAAAAAAAAAAAAAAAGAGAGAGAGAGAGAGAGAGCAAGAAAGAACAAGCATGATACTTTGACCAAGACACATTCTCAGTTGTAGCAAAAGGAGCGGATGACAGTTGAGGTTGGTGAAAGGATTTTCTTAGAGCTAGCCATGGACCAGTTTTCTTGGAGAGGTATTGGTGCCCTATTTGGTGACTTTGGCTTTAGGTTCTTTTGCATGGCTTCTACTCAATCACAACCACCTGGAAAACTGTAACACAGTATTGCTGCATGGTCTCCCATAGCAAAAAAGATGCTAGTTAGTAGATTAGTTAGTGGATGTTTATATATACTTATAATTTTATATATACGTATACTTTAATTTATATACACTTACATAAACTTCCCAGATGAATCTCAATGTGAATCTAAAACTCCACCATTAAGGCCTCTTAAACTGAGGTCAGATTTTAATGTCTTCAGATACACCATCTAAAATGGTAGCCGTAAGCCACATGACACTACTGAGTAGTTGAAACATGGCTGCTTCAACCTGTGATCTGCTATAACTAAAAGCAAAAACAAAAACTAGGCTCCAAAGACTTAGTCTAAAATTTTATTTTATGTCGATTACATATTGAAATTATAATACTTTGAATATATTGGATTAAACTATATTGTTGAAATGAATATTATCATTAATATTTTTAGGTGGATTACATGTTGAAATTATAACCCTCTGAATATATTAAACTACATCATTAAAATTCGTTTCACCTGTTTCTTTGACCATTTTATGACTAGAAAATATAAAATTATGTAGATGGCTTGCATTATTTTTTTGCATAGTGCTGGTCTAGAACACACACAGCGGTCACCCTAAATTACCTCGAATGTCACTCATAAAATTCAGTATTCTTCCCCAGCTAGCAATATTTGTGCCCAAGAGCAAGAAGAGACTGCAGATGTCTGTGTGTTTACAGCATTCTGCTATTAAGCTAATCATGAAAGCCCTCGGCTAACTAAAGGAAGTGTGGACAACTTTAATTCGTCTGCTGGTCAACCAGATTGGCCCATTCAGCTTAACAATGAGCCTAATACACGTTAGTGGTTCGCACAATGTTTCAGGACTCCATGAGCATCATAAGGGGGTTGAGTCAGCAGCGGAGGAAACATGCATACGAGATGGATCCTCCCAACAGCACAGAGCAGGAAGTATCCTCACCTACATCTTACTTAATGGTCTTGATGAACCCAGGAGACCAGCAGGCATCGCCTTCAAAAGACACCCAGACAGCTGTGTTTTCTTCTCCCCTCTGCCCACAGGCAACACCCACACAACCCCCGCCATCTCTCCTGTGGCTGATGCACGAGTTTTGTTCCACCCATTGACTGGCTGAATTTATTCCTGCTTGGTTCCCTATGACCCATTTTTTAGCCAGGATCCACAGGGATCCTTTTATTTTTATTTTTATTTATTTATTTGTATGTAGTACTGGGGCATTCTACCTCTGAACTACACCCTTAGCCCCATTTTATTTTTTTTTACTTGTAAACAAGGTCTTGCTAAGTTGCTGAGGCTGGTCTTGAACCTGCAAGTCCTCCTTGTCTCAGCCTCCTAAGTACTGGGGTTACAGGTATGTAGCACCATTCCCAGCTTACAGGAATTCTTTTAAAACCCAAGTCAGATCATGTCACCTCTCCGCCCCCTAGTCTCCAATGACCTCTTATGTCACTTAGCATGAAACACAGAATCCCCACGATGAAGCGTGGAAGTCCAAGGATACCTCACCACCGCTCTCGTCTCCCTTCCCACAGCCTCTGGGTTCATCTTAGACCCATTCTGCAGTCCTCCTGAGCTGAAAACACACCAGAAACCCCACAAAGCAGGGGTGTCCTCTGACTGCCCCATGCCCTTAAACATGGCCTCTGGATTTCTTATGGCCGTGACTTCTTTCTTTCAAGGATCTTCTCTCCGAAAAGCAGCCTTGAGAGTCCTGATTTGAAATTGCTCTCTCCATGCTAATCTCCTCTCGTGGCGCGTAGCACCATCTGCCTCATAGGATGTGCATGTGTTTATTTTGAAACCCCCCCCCCCGAAAACACATACACACACACTAAAATAGAAGCTCCATTAGAAAGAGGACCTCATCTCTCTTGTCAGCCTATGTCTCCAGTTTCTAGAGAAGTAGGAACCACATAGGCACCAAATACTATGTGTGGAATGCATGCAGAAGAATAAACATGCCTGGCGTGTGGGTGTACGCCTGTAATCCCAATACTTGGAAGGCTGAGACAGGAGGATCACAGGTTTGAGGCCAGCCTCAGCAACTTAGCAAGGCCCTTAGCAACTTAATGAAACCTTGTTTCAAAATAAAAAATAAAATAGAGCTGGGGATATATTTCAGAGGCAGAATGCCCCCTAAATTCAATCCCCAGTACCATAATTAATTAGCTAATTAGTTAAAACTAAACATCACATATGAGGAAACTTGGGTTGGGAGAGCTTTAGATGATTGCCCAGGATCCCAGTTAGTTTGAAGTAAAGTCTTATGACTCCAGGTTTAATTCATCTAATCTAAGGAAAGCTAGAGGATTTATTATACTTACATACTTATATGTAATATATGTATTATATTTATTCTGTATATTTTTTATAGCGGCAAATAGAAACATGAAAACCATGGGTGAACCCATTGTAGTGGATTTACAGCGTGGTAACCTAGCCAGGTGGGTGGGGCTGGAGCAGGTGGATCCCTGGGAATATGGCTTTGGTCTTCGAATGCTCCATGGGCAATCATATCTTTATCATATCCACATCTACTGGCTCCATGTACAAAATACACAAATTCATTCTGTAGACAATTCAACAAATTTTATATCCAGTGCTTCAGAGAATATATTTCAAGTGTTAGGTGCAGGAAAGCTTTAAGAAAGTCCAAACAACATAATTGAAAATGTGGCTGTAGCAGTAATCTGCCATCTCTCTAGAATATCAAACAGCCTCTTGGATGCTCACCAACTAAGTATATAGAAAGGTGCACATTTGCCAATGAGTTCCAGAGAAAAAGTGTCATGTGATTTCTGTTTTGTTCTCCCTGCCAGAATTGCATACTTATTTTCTGAGCCAGCGTATTAATTATTTAGAACAAGTCACTGTTTCTATTAAACCTATGCGGGATGGTACATTTCATGGTCAATTAGAATCTTACTTCAAGATAACTAGATTTCTCTTAGACACCTAACACCATATTTCCCCATACTTATTAAATATTTCCTTATTTATTTATTTATTTATTTATTTATTTATTTATTTATTTTGCAGTACTGGGGATTGAACTCAAGGGCATTCTACCTCCTAGCTACACCTCCAGCCCTATTTTTTATTCTTTATTTTGAAACCAGGTCTCACTAAGTTGCAATATTTCTTTATTTAATGATCATCAAAAATTGCGATATCAGTCGGGCATGGTGTTACATGCCTGTAACCCCAATTCTTGGGAGGCTGAGACAGGAGGATTGCAGCTTTGAGGACAGCCTCAGCAACCTAGTGAGACCCTGTTTCGAAATAAAAAGTAAAAAAGGCTGGGATTGTAGCTTGGAGGTAGAATACCCCTGGGTTCAATCCCCAGTATCACACACATACACATACACAAAAATGCTGATATGTTTTCAAATTTATTTCACCCACATGCTGCTTTTCATTCATGCACACAAATTTGTGCTCTCTTCCCTAGATAATTCTGACCACCGTGGCAAGTTCTACTACTCGGTTTTGAAATGAATGATTCACTTTGGCCCAATTTCGTTTTTAAGTCTTCGAATCGCAGGACAGGAAATTGACACTCTCTGGGAAAAACAAGAAGACTGACACCTGGTAACATTTTTCCTACTGAGAACTGTGGGCAAAAGATAAATGCTAATTTGTCACAGTAGATCTCTATTTTGAGTGGATAGATATATTTTCTCTTGGAGGAATTAGATAAAAGAAAAAAAAAGATGCCCTACAAAAGTTGAAATTAATTGAGTTAATCTGTCCCTAGCAGCTACGTTCTTTACTTATATATCTGTCTGTCTAAACAGATGGTAAGAAAAAGGATCCCAAAACAGCAATTCAATTACATTCCCATCCTCACGGGAAACCCAGGAACAATTGTGTCTATAGAAACCAACTGAAGTCAGAAAGATGGGGCGCCACTTGAAGCATCTCTTTTTTTTTTTTTTTTTTTTATTTGTGCATTGTAAGCATACATCTTTGTTAGGTACAAATTGATAACGACATATGTGCCCACATTTCTCATTTGACCCCTTCCCCAAATTCCCACCCCGCTCCCTCACCCTCCCTCCCTCTCAAGTTCAGTTTAGTGAGTGACCCTGATATACATTAGGGTGTCCCCCTACCCCCATCCATCCCCTTCGGTTAAATCAACTTCTTTGCTTATCGAGGGTCTCTCCTTTTTCATCTGGAGACCCTCTTATGCCCCATCTTCTCCCTAGCATCCGCATATTAGGGAGAACATATGCTTCTTTACTTTTTGTGACTGGCTAATCTCACTTAACATAACGTTTTCCAGTTGCATCCATTTCCCTGCAAATAACATGAGTTTGTTCTTCTTTATGGCTGAGTAAAATTCCATTGTGTATATATCCCATAGTTTTGTGATCCATTCATCTGTCGATGGACATGTTAGCTGTGATTTGTGCAGCTATAAACACAGATGCTCATGCATTGGTCTGATAGTTTGGTTTCCATTCTTTTGGGTAGATACCCAGAAGTGGTATTGCTGGATCATATGGTAGGTTCATTCCCATTCATCTGAGGATCCTCCACACTGTTTTCCAAAGTGGTTGCACTAGTTTGCAATCCCACCAACAATGTATTAGGGTTCCCATTTCTCCACGCCCTCGCCAGCAGTTGTTGTTGTTCGTGTTTTTTATGATTGCCATTCCATCCCAACAGCTTCTCCCTGACTTAGAGCTGCGATTGAGAAAGTGCTCACTGACTCATAACGGCGCTGCTCCCCTGGCCCCACGTCTGGCTCGTCTCATGGTCTTTTGTTCTGGGTGCACGACCAGAAGAGTGCTTTCCCCGCTGTTTGTATGTAGGAGAGTCTATGTGAGTCAATTCCAGCCTCTGTGCTCTGGAAAGAGCCAGGCGTGCCGTGAGCCTGTCCCAATGTCTTCCTTTCTTTAACTCTACATAGATGAGCCAAATACCTTTATGGGGTTTGTTGTTTTGTGATACTGGAGATTGAACCCAAGGGCGTTCCATCTCCATACTATACCCCCAGCCCTTTTTATATTTATTTATTTATTTGTTTATTTATTTATTTATTTATTTTATTTTGAAACAAGGACTGGCTAAATTCCTGAGGGTCTCACTAAGTTGCCGAGGCTGTCCTCGAACTTGCGATTCTCCTCTCTCAGCCTCCCAACTACTGGGATTATAGGTGTGTGCCACCACTCCCGGCTCCAAAAGCGGTCTTTCAGCTGCTGTGTGTTAAGGTCTGAATTAGAGAAGGAAGCTGAGGCAGCTCTGCGCCAGCCTCCACATCACTACCACCACCACCGTCCAAGGTCCACACTTGCAGCCAGGCACCCCAATCTCTACTTCCTCTCTCTCCTAAAGGACTGGAGCGGGGGCACAAGAAAGGAGCAACTGGAAAACAGATGTGGAGGTGAGTCATATAAAAGGTGATTTGCAAACACCTGAGCTTCCTTTCCTTGGAGGAAAAAAAAAAAAAAAAAAACACTAAGAAATAAAATATGGTAAGTAGGTTTAGATCTCCTGACTCGGCTTGCTGTTCCACCACATCTGCCAAGCACAGACCGCCCTGCCAGGACGAGATTACCTCCAAACTTTGCCTGTTTAGAGAAGACTTGAGAAACACCCAGACAGACCCTGGAACGTGAGCTATCCCCGGGGTAACTTTTAAGTGTGATCTGCAAACATCGTCTTTGCTCGAATTTGTGATGATGGCGAATTTGATAGCAGAATATTGGGTGCCAGGGGCTGGGAGGAGGGGAAATTTGGGAATTACCAAATCGCTGGGCACAAAGTTTCAGTTAAGAAAGATGAGAAAGTTCTAGAGAGCTGCTGTATAACACTATACCTATAGTCAATGATAGTCTAGTCCACACAAGATTTTTTTTAAGGAGTAGATCGCATGTTAAATGTTCTTACCACAATAAAATAAAATTCATAAAATTTGAAACAAACAAAATCACATGCTATTAATAGGAGCTCAGTTCTGCTCCTATTGCTTTAATTTTGTAGAATATACAATGTTATTTTAGGTATTAATGAAAGCTGTAAATCTATTAGTTAAATTAAAACATGGGTAGATTCTTTTTAAATGCTGGAAGAACACATCCCGGAGCACATATTTAATACCTCTTTCTAGAAGATTTTGCTGTACAGATTGAGTTACATAACTTACATAGGAAAAATGACAAGAACAGGTGACCTGCTAACCATAGGTATGAATGAGGACACCTAATGGCCAGTAAAAATAATTTGGCTCAGAATGGGTTAAAAGAGACTCAAACCTAATAGCTCATGTAGTAAAACATAATCAGCTTCAGGCACGGCTCTATCCAGGCGCATCAAGTATTATCTATCTCTAGACTTGGCTTTGCTTATATTTCGCCTCTTCCTGTGTAGCGCAGTGTCGGCCACCCTACCAGCCTTGCAATCTCACCCTCTAGTTTTACAAACTGACTCCCAAACACTACTACTAGAACACATTTATAGAACCCTCACAATTGAAGTAACTCTGCTAAAGAAAGCAGTAGTTTATTGTCCTTCAACATGGCCTGGATCATTAAATGAATATTTAGCAGATTAGTGGAGAGAAATTATCCATTGTGGGGTTTTTCTAGTTGGCTTTTTTTTTTTTTTTTTTTTTTTTCGGTACTGGGGATTGAACTCAGGGGCATTCTATCTCCAAGCTATACCCCCAGCCCTATTTTTTATTCTTTATTTTGAAACAGGGTCTCACTAAGCTGCAGAGTGTCTCACTCGGTAACTGAGGCTGGCTGCGTGCGAACCCAGATCCTCCAGTCTCAGCCTCCCAGATGCTGGGATTACAAGCGTGTGCCACCATGCCCGGCTTCTAGCTGTTTTTTAATTGGTGCATTGTAATTGCATATCATAATGAGGTTCAGTGTGCTAGGAACTTACCTACACACAGCCCGGTGTGTCTCTCTCTGGATCCTACTCCTCCCTCTCCTTCCCTGTTCGTGTTACTGAGATTGGTATTGGTAACTTCCTAGATGAACATGACAGTATTTACACGTTGTGTTTGTCAAAACAGAAGTCTCCATGAGGAAGAGGCTTCTTTCAAAAAGCCCTGTTGAAGTTCGACTCAGATTAGCTAACTCTCCTTTCTTCTTGCTGTACTTTGGGTGCTGGGGATTGAACCCAGGGGCATTCTACCTCTGAGCCACACCCTCAGCCCTCTTTCATTTTTTTTTAATTTTTTATTTATTTATTTATTTATTTATTTATTTATTTATTTATTTATTTATTTATTTGAAACAGGGTCTCGCTAAGTTGCTGAGACTGGCCTCGAACCTGCGATCCTCCTGTCTCAGCCTCCCAAGGACCACACCATTCCTCCCCCCTCTCTTTGATCCAGTTTCCCTCAACTGCCGGGCATTTGGCCGCTTCTGCATCATCGGTGCTTTTGTTTTTCTTATATTTTCAGCTTCAAATCACTGAGCCAAAGCGCATGATAGATGCTCATGCTGTGGCTTCCTGACCCCAAGCCTTCGTAGATAAGCAACACTAGCATTTATGGTTAATATACTAAAAATACTACCGGGAAGCCCAACAGTGTAAGGAAGGCCAGCGGGTCCTGGCAACAGAAGGGCCGAGGCGATTTGGCAAGCTCTCTGGGTCTTGGCCGAAAGGGCCTGGCTCTGAGCAGGCGTCACAGCTGCAGGCTAATGCGGGACGATCCCACCGATGGGTTTGTAATAGCAAAGTTCCTTTCGACCCACAGGACAAGGTCTGGCTCCACACACAGTGCTCCTGACAGCCGCCACTTACTGTCTTCTCTCTCACTACGCACCCAAGGAAGAAAAGGTGTATTTGTACACACACACACACATCAGCCTGATGTCTTCACTCCTCTAGCTATTTCCCTCTGCGTTGAGGTTACAATAGTAGGTTGGGAGAAGAACGGGGAAAGATCTGTCACCATTTATTCTCTGCACGTTGACTGCATCGCCCGAGACTGATCAGATCTACTTCTTTTTTTTTTTTTTTTTTTTTTTGGCGGTACTGGGGATTGAACTCAGGGGCATTCTATCTCCGAGCTATACCCCCAGCCCTATTTTTTATTCTTTATTTTGAAACCGAGTCTCACTAAGTTGCGGAGTGCCTCACTAGGTAGCTGAGGCTGGCCGCGAACCCGGATCCTCCGGTCTCAGCCTCCCGAATGCTAGGATTACAAGCGTGCGCCACCACGCCCGACTAGATCTACTTCTTATTGCCATCCTTAAAACAGCAGCAACGTGCTCGCTTCGGCAGCACATATACTAAAATTGGAACGATACAGAGAAGATTAGCATGGCCCCTGCACAAGGATGACACGCAAATTCGTGAAGCGCTCCATATTTTTTTGACCCTAAAGGAGTATGGTTTTATGACTCTAGAAAGATTGCTTTACCAGGCTATGTTAAGAAAGTGGGCTATACGTGTAAAATGAAGAAGTGGTGCTATTTGTGATCTGACAATGACTGATATGTCATAAATGTCTATGTAACCCTGTTGTACTCAGGAAACGTATAAAAATCTGTGCTGAAAAATTAAAAAAAAAAAAACAGCAGCAACAATGCTCTTATTTTAGACAATAGGAACAGAAGAAGGAGAAAGACTGCAAAGTAAAGAGAATCAACAGAATCGCACACACTTCTCTGTTGGGGCCATCATTAGTCATCCGATTTGAGGTCACCTCGGTCCAGCTTGGGAGGGGCACGAACTGCCCACCCACCAAGGAATTGTTTACAGCAGACCAGTTCCCAAGGACCAAATGGGACCGAGAGCCAGGGACCCTGGCCGATCAGCAAAACCCCTGACAATTTCCTGGTCTACGCTTTCCTTCCCGACTCATCTGTGACTACCTTGGTGTTATTCCCCGACTCACCCATGATTGCTGTGCTATTTCCTGTGATTAATCATTTCTCATGATGTTTTGGCTATAACCATCAATAAAAGCAAGCTGCTAGTGGAAGGACAGGAGGGGGAGAGATGTCTGCCCAGCTGCCCTGTGGACTCCATTGTGTTTCATGTGGTCAGTCAATCAACAGCAACGTCATTCTCTACACTTCTGCACAGTGAAGAAGTGGAGTGGAAGCTTCCCAGAGCGGCCCCGCGTGGGTAACACTGCTCACGTTTTCTAAGCACTTGCTCTAAGGCCAGCTGTGTACGCGTGATCTCATTGGATCCTCGCGCAAAGCTGTGGCAGCCATGTGTGATGTGCCAAGTCATCTCCATGTCACATCCCCGGACCTCTGATTCCATGTGCAGCTGCAGTGACCAGTTTGTCCAAGCTCAGGCTTACCTTCCACCAATGGAGTCCAGCCTAGTACTGAACAAGCTAGCGCTGCTGGGACACTCTTCCACTGATGCGGAACCTGCCTTCTAGCCTCCCGGTAGACAGTACTGGGCAGCTATCCTTAGGATTCCCAGGGAAGCTCTTTGATCAAAAGCCTTATGATAACTTTTCCGAGTCCACCGCTCACTCTTCACAGGAGGAACTCCTTCTCAATACCAAGATCTCTCCAAACACAAATGGCCTCTCTCCATGTCCTTGTGTCAGCCTCTGCTTTCAGGAGGATGCAAGCTCAAGCAGAATCTCACTGCAGCCTCCACTGGAGAGCTGAAAACACTGAGGCTCAGAGAAACTCAGTACCATATAGTCGGGGGCAGGGCTAGGGCCAGGGTGGAATCCTAGGTCCCAGAGGTATCGAAATGTCTTCATAACTGCATGGTACTGCTTCCTGGGACACAGTAACCCCTTCTTCCCCTCTTTCCCTATTGAATCATCAAAAGGACATAATTCTCCAGGCCCCTGTGTCTCTGAAGAGTTTCATGAGAACCTGTTTGTCTCTTTGGAAAAACCCAGTTCCCTGTTGGGTTCTAGAGAGTTAACGATGTAGGGAAACCCAAACTTTCAGGCGTTGACCAATCTTTAGAGCTCGTAGCATGGCACTGGCTACAGCACCAATTGCTAAGGGTGAATTGATGACCAGGGACCCTGCTTCTCAAGGAAGTTGCCATAGGGGAAGAGAAATATGTAGGTTGGCGGCGCTGATGTTGAGTGTGGTCAATGCAGCTCATCCAGGGTTATGGTTAGAAATAGAATGTTCCCTGAATGTTCTAACCATTCTCATGTATTAATGTACAGAGTTGATATAATTAAGTTATGAGGGTTGCAATCTCATTAGTGTGTAAATCCGTTGTAGTGAACGTACTGGGCGGTAACCTATACAGATTGGGATGTGGTTGAAGGAGGTGGATCCCTAGGGACCGTGCATATGTCCTTGAATCTCCTTGCTTGCTTTCTCTATTACTTCTGACCTCCATGAGGTGAAAGCGGAGCTCTTGTTCTCTCCCTTTCTCTGCTTCTCATCGCCATGCCCTGAGCTCCATAGATGAACCTGGCCTGACATGGACTGAACCTCTGAAATCTCCTGAACTGTGAGCAAGTAAATCTTCCTTCCTCTCAGTTGTGTGTGGTCGGGCTTACTGAGTCATAGTAGTGATGGTGCTGAGTGAAACGTCAGCTGGAGAGAGTTGGGGGCAAGGTGGGGAGAAACAATCAGGAAATGTTTCTGGAATAGTTCTTCCCAAACATTTGTGTCCATTCAAATCACCCAGAGATCATGTTAAAACGCAGGTATTGATCAGCCATTGGGACCAGCAATGGAGCTTCTGTACTTCTAACAAGTTCCCCAATAATGATGATGCTCCTGCCGCTGAGCGTGGACCACACGTCCAGTAGCAAGGTTTTGGAGTGCGCTTACCTCGCCTGTGTCTTTAAGAGCTGATTACATTTCCCCAGGGGAACATCGTTAATCTTGATTTTTAGGGAGAGCCAACCAACTATCAACCACATCGGGTAGAGTGAGATTAAAACTTATAATAACAATTCAAAGAGTTTATGATAGGGAAATAAATTTTTAAGGGAGCTAGTAAAGATCTAAATGTAGTGTTCACGTTAAGCACTTCTTTGCAAGAAAATGACTCATAAAATGGAGGGGCATGGATTGTATTCTTTCTTATTGTAGTATTTTGAATTTATTTGTAAGCAGAAAAATGCTCAGAGTAGTCACTGGACTGTAAGTTCCATGAGTCCAGAGACCACATATACACTGTCTCCTACATGATATCAAAATAGGGTTTTCAGTCCACAAATGTTGATAATTGATAAAAATAATAATACCTATTTTTTCCGGTGTTTGTGTTATATACTAGGTGTGTGTGTGTGTGTGTGTGTGTGTGTGTGTGTGTGTGTGTGTGTGTGTTACTGGGGATTGAACTCAGGGGCATTCTTCCTCCAAGCTACACCCCCAGCCCTATTTTTTTTATTTCTTATTTGGAAACAGGGTCTCAGTAGGTTGATGAGAGTCTCAATACTTGTTGAGGCTATTCTCAAACCTGTTATCTTCCTGGAGGTATAGCTGAGTGGTAGAATACCCCTGGGTTCAACCACAAAGAAACAAGGAAGGAAGGAAGGAAGGAAGGAAGGAAGGAAGGAAGGAAGGATCGATCCTGCTCCCCCTTCCCCTTCCTCTAAGGCCCTAAAGAGAATAACTATCAACACACACACACACACACACACACACACACACACACACACACACACACACCCTTGCAGTGGTCACTTGTTTTTAGACCAATGATCTCCCAAGACCAGAACAAAAATACCTCCCCACACATTGCTTAGTGGTATTTTCCACTTAGTATCCTATCACTGGACACAGCCATTAGATTTTGTCATTAGTATTTTAAAAATTCCTGAGTAGGTGACAAATTGCCCAGCTCTAGCCCTCCTCATTTACAACCCACACTAACCACTTAACCACCGACAACGTGGGCAGCAGGACGCCCAGCTAAGTACTGCCTCCCATGAGATGAATTGGCTTCAGGATTTAAATTGAAAGAGATCTTCACCAACACAAATGCCAACTCAAATTGTCCTGGAACTTACCAACTATAACAGTTTAGTCACTGAGACACATGATAAAAATTTGTACCTAAAATGATAGAAGCTTAAATGAGGGAAATTTTTTTTCCAAATTATAGCCTGGCTTAAAAAAAAAAAAAACATAGACTAACAGAGATCTTGATTCTAGTTATTTTGATGCATAAAATCTTTCTACAGTAAAGTTCCAAATGGGTACAGGCTCAGGAAGTGGGTGTTTGTGCTGTGTAAATGTAAATGGGTGTGAAGGAAGCACACAGTGGGTCCCTCTTATTTCCAGAGGATATAAGACCCCTAATGGGTGCCTGAAACCTTGGTTAGTACTGAACCTTATATATGCTGTTTTGTTTCTATACATGCATAGATACCTATGATAAAGTTTAATTTGTAAATTAGGTACAGTAAGATCTTAATGATAAGTAGAAATATTACTAGTTAATAACAAATTAATAATGAATATTAGCATTCTATTTTAATAATAAATTATTTAATAATTATTAGATTGCTCATTAAGAAATTAATATATTAAAATAGAACAATGCTAGCTACAGATTATATTAAAAGTTATATGAATGTGTCTCCCTCAAAATATTTTATCCTATTCTACCTCTTGGTGATCTCAGCCTACAATATTTTTTTCTTTCCTTATTAAGTGAAGAACATTCACCACTCCAGTTGAGGGAAATACTTTATACCTTCTCCTTGGCATATCGGAATTTTGAGGATCATTACCCTTGTGCTTTATGGACAGCAGTAAGTAAAACAGGGGACACTTGAACATAAGCACTGTGATATGGAGACCATGACAGGCCATCTGATAACTGGCAACAGAGTGACTAACGGGAAAGTAGCATATACAGCTCGGATACACTGGACAGAGTGATGATTCACTTCCCAGGTAGAATGTAGCCTGACGGTATAAGATCTCCACACATGACTCAGAATGGCTTACAATTTAAAACTTATGAATTGCTGGTTTCTGGAATTGTTCTCTTACATGTTTTCAGACCATAGTTGACTCCAAATAACTGAAATTTCAAAAAATGAAACTGTAGGTAAGAAAACTACTATACCCTGTATTTAAGCTTCATAAAGTTTAATATGCTTTGTGATATAGTTATGTAGGTTGCTCTACTATCTGGCTTCCCAAACCTTTACAATGCTAATAGATTATATGACTCCCAAGAAACGAGCAAAGAATGAAGTAATCCCTAGACAAATTTGGCCATGGAAACCTTTTTTTGGGGGGGAGCACCCCATCAACTTTCCTAAATTGGAATTCGTGGGTTGTTCTAGGAATGCATTTTGGGGAATGATCCCTAAGTATACCCAATAAGAAAAAAAATGAGTGAGGATTATGAAGGTAGCATATGTGATTAGATGTCATAAGAATCTCCCAAGTACCCTCCAAAATGGAGCTGACAATGTGGGTTCTCGCCATTAGGGTAGAAAAGTGTCTGCTGCCTAAACTCCATCACCATAGTGATTGTGCACCTTGTGCCCAGTGTAACCTGGACACTCTGAGAATCCAAACCATCGTTTTCACATCTCCTTCTTATTCCCCAGCTCATCAGGAGAATCGATTTTTCACTGGAATAACCATGACAATTAAGAATTAACCCGGCCACCTGGTGAGCCGCCCACTCATGCATCTTTCTGACAAGAAGGGACTAGCGGAATCCATCCGGGAAGAAAGAGAGTGCTGTTGATTAGAAATGATAAGTCGTGCTTAGCTGGCTATGAAGAGAGTGGAGAATTTATTCCCTGCTTGATGACGCTGAAGTCTAAGCAGAACTCCTTTGTGGCTTCCAGACAAACCTAACCGTATCGAATTATGATCAAATACCGCTGAGTCGAGGTACTATTTTATGTTTACTTCCTACCGATTGTGTTAGACAACAGAATAACACACAACACAGCAGGTGACAAAGGGCCACACATTTCTTTGCAGCTCTCTTTGGAGTCTGTTTCTTGACCCTGGTCAGTATGACCGGCCTTGTTTCTACCAACAGGATCAAGTGAGCATGACGTCACCCGAATTCTGGGTCTAGGGCCCAAGAAGTCACATGGCACCTGCTCTCATTTTGGGGGGTACTGTTGCTAAGTGAATGTATCCATGATGACCTGTTGGGCAGGTAACCATGGCTAGAGGGAGAAGCACCGCTCACCTGCGAGACAGAGGCCATTGGAGAATGCGTGGCCCCTAGTGGAGCCGCCCAGGATAGTCGTCTTACAACAGCGAGGGGAAAAGACGCTGTTCGGAAGCCACAGCATTTGAGGGTGTTTTTTATGTAGCAAAAGATATTGGGCAAAAAGCAGGTTTTAAATACATTTCAGCCAGGCACAATGGCTCACACCTATAATCCCACTGCTTGGGAGGCTGAGACAGGAGAATCTCAGGTTCACAGCCAGCTTCAGTAACTTAGACCTTTAGCCAACCTAGTGAGACCCTGTTTCAAAATAAAAATAAAAAGAGCTAGGGGTTGTAGCTTGGAGGTAGAATGCCCGAGAGTTTAATCACTGGTCCCAATAAGTTAATTAATTTCAATATAATCTTACTATAAATATTCTTACCTGAAGTTCCCAATATTAGTTTAATTACTATAGCAGTGTTTCTAAATTTCACGCCAATCAAGAGTTGTGAATTTTGGTTTTGCAACTGATTCTAATTAGTTACTTGTAAAAAAAAAATGTTCACTTCAATAAAAAGATAAATCATTTAGTCCTGTTAAGGTTGGTGCTAAACATCCATTTTTTCCTTTTTATAACATGTAGCTAGGGTAATCCACATGGGATTTTCATTCTATTCCTAGTAAGAACAGACATTTTCCTGTTCTCTTTGCTAACTGTAATCTCAATGCCTAAACAGTGCCTGGTACTTAAGCAACACTTAACAAATATTATCTATTGAATACGCGTGACAGGTGCTCTAATATTTGAATACACGGTGTAAGATCATAATTTTCATAATGAGTCCAGTTAATTTTGTGTGTGTCTGAAGC
The DNA here is from genome assembly GCA_004027655.1 of Graphiurus murinus. Lineage (NCBI taxonomy): Eukaryota > Metazoa > Chordata > Mammalia > Rodentia > Gliridae > Graphiurus > Graphiurus murinus. The sequence goes on along the minus strand of PVLC010005283.1, from coordinate 21,650 downwards.
AAATGATCAACTGATACTCAATCTGTAAAAGCAAATTCATTAGTTTCGTGAGACAGTGATTATAAGCCCTTTCACTGGTAGTTATGCAGCTAATAACCTGAAAAGTTAAGTGTAATTAAGGCATGCCACTCCAGGAAAAGAAGCCAGTGTCTTTTTTTATCTCTGCACTTATGTTTTCTTCATTAAAACCTTACAGTCCATTAGCCCATTAATGATCACAGAAGGCAAAACAGAGATGTGTAGGTGACTTAGTAATCCATATCACTTTATTGATTGAAAGCATTTAGCTACCCAAGTGAAAAAATATTGAGCAATTGCCACAGCAGAATGCTTGTCCCAAAAGCCAGTTAAAAAGCAGTCTTAATATTAGTAATTCATTATTAGCATGCTATTGTATTCTGGAAAATATTAACACATCCTCAAAAGATGTCTTCAAGCTAGGTGTGGTGACACACACCTGTACTCCCAGTACTTGGGAGGCTGAGACAGGAGGATCACAGGTTTGAGGACAGCCTCAGCAAGTAGTGAGGGTCTCATCAACCTTGCGAGACCCTATTTCAAAATAAAAATAAAATAAGGCTGAGGGTGTACCTTGAAGGTAAAATGTCCCTGTGTTCAATCCCTGGTGAGACACACACACACACACACACACACACACACACACACACACACACAAGATGTCATCAAAAACAGAATAGAGCCAGGCACTAAGGTCCCAGCAATTGGGAAACAAAGAGAGGTTCAAGTAAGTGAACTAGATTTACAAATAGCAGCAGGACAAAGAAGGCAGCAATAATGTTTATGGCATCTGAGTCTCTGAATCCAGTTATTCCTGAGGTCTAGCCGTCTAGCCATGTCCCTCTCCTAAGATCACATAAAACACCTTGGAATCCTTCTAATAAATGCCAAGCTTCTTTGTGATAACTTTCCAGCCCTTACCACCAAAAGAGACATCCACACTGTTGGAAATCTCAATCCTAGTATTTCCCATTAAATACATCTGTCCATCACCAGCAGTCTACTTCTCTTTATAGAGGAACAACAGCCGCCATCTGTTAGAGGAGATATATTTTAAGGCGGGACTTCAGAACGTCATAGCAACACAAAGGAATTCTTCTTGGTAGATATATTCAGCGTGAGAGATAGAATTAAAGTTATATTGGTGCCTCCATAAAAATTAACTGCCACACAGCCTGCTACTCACGACAACACATGCTGGCATTTACATTTTTTATTTTAGCAAGTCAAAAATTTGGGGACAGAGTAGATAGCATGTGTGTGTGTGTGTGTGTGTGTGTGTGTGTGTGTGTGTGTGTATTGGGGATAGAGGAAGAGACAGGAAGATCAATTGCTAGGGTTCAGTATAGACTGTCCCCTAAAAGCTGATGTACTAATGCTCAGAATTGATGTGATTGAGTCATGAGGATGGTAATCAGTGGATAAGTCCATTGTAATGGATTACTGGGTGGTCACCTAGACACATAGGGTGTGGCTAGAGAAGGTGGGTCCCTGGCGAGTGACCTTGGGAATGTGCTTTGTCTTTGAATTCCCTTGCTTGCTTGCCATCTTGGCTTCTGGCCTCCATGATGTGAGAGCAGAATCTTGGCTTCCTCCCTCTCTCTGCTCCCCACCACAGGCCCTGAGCTCTGCCAGATGCAACCCAACCTAACATGGACTGAGACTCAGATCTCCAAAAAACTTGAGCAAGTAAATCTTCCTTCTTGTAAGTTGTGTTGTCAGTTGTTGTGGATGAAGGTACCGAGGTCAAAGCTGGAGGAACCCTGCAGAAGGTTCAGAGTAGAGAGAGGTAAAGATAACTAGTCTTCACTTGCATAGAAAATAGTATTTGAGGACCTTCCTCAATTCAGGCATTCGACTCTACCTTCAGTATGTTCATATCTTCTTTCCCAACAAATATCTGTTGGCCCATTTCTGTGACAATAACATGTAAGTTGCCTTGCAGAATAAAACGTTCAGAAGATAGACTCTCCAGGGCATGATAAAAAGGAAGAAGGATGTGAGGATCTGCAGGAATTACAACTAAATTACTATATACACATGCATATCATAATATCCCTCCTGCCTGGTGAAAAGTGGCAGCAAATGAACAAAAGCTTCTATATCTATCGTCCCTGGCCTACTTGCTCTGCTGCCTGCGTAGGAGGCAAGGTGGTGTGATAAGTTAAGAACATGAGCTGTGATTTGCAGTTACAGTTATTTAAAGCTACAATTGTCATTAATCATTGGTCGCTAGCTGTATGCACTTTGGCTAGTTACTTGACTTCTCTGTGCTTCTGTTTCTTCATCTATGCAATGGAGCTAGCAACAGTATAGACCACATAAAGTCATGGTGAAAACTAAGTAAGTTCCTCTGTAAAAAGCAATTGGGATATTACCTGAATATTGCTGGCACTTGCATATCACATGCTGACTAGTTATTTTTGCTGTTGTCACAATAGCTGATACTCAGTGCCAGGCAGAGTGTCAGTTACTAGGCTCGTACCATCTCATTTAACCTGAACAATCCTGGCGGGGAAGCAGTATGGTGCCCACTCCAGAGGACTGACCCATCTGGCATCCTCCAACTGCTAACACAAAGCAGAGAGTGAATCAGATCACTCGAAACCCTAAGAACTAGCTTCCCCTGCACAAAAATCTAAAAAAAAAACAAAACACACATTCATCAGAGAACAAACTTCAACAGAGACTGCAAAAACAACAGATGAGAAGCATGAGGTCTGTTGCTTTAATCCTAACTGGCAGAATATTTGCGAGTGCTTGCCAGTCTTAAAAAATGAATCATTTTGTGTTTTCACTTTTATGTGGAAGCTAGATAGAAGTTGGGAGACAAGGGTAACATCAGATAGAAGAGCAGAGGCGCCAATGGAGGGAGAGTGTTTGTGTTGCGTTAATGGGATTTAATTAAATTAATGATGCCCCACTGCCAACTCTCTCAGGCCAGTCTACTAACCTTTTTCTGGCAGTGGGAATAGCTCTAAAATATGAGAATGCATTTACAAGGATGCTGGCAAAAAGAGTTAATTAACAGTGTGCTTCATCACACTTTTGAGCCCTAATATATCAGCACCGGGTGTCATTTTCATTAATATATTCCAGTATTATATTTCTTAAGACTGAAAGAGTGTCGCTAATGGGCAGAGAGGAAGACATCATTTTCCCACCGAACAATGTCCATTTGATTAAGTGCTCAGACTGTGGTTAAAAAAAAAAAAAAGTTAAAGCAGCAACCCTCAAATTCTTTGCAAATAGACAAATGAATGGATTCTTCATAACAAGCCCCTGCAACTCAAGGAAGCCTGGTGGGTCACAGGGTCTTTGCCTGTGAATGTCAGATTTACAATGCGGTGTGCCACACAGGAAGAGCAGCCATGACACAGCGATAAACAAGCTAAAATAATATCGTTTGCACTGCGTCATCCGTACAAGGGCAGCCTGCAGATCATTCCAAAAATTACCCAGGATAAATCCATTATGAGCCTGCAAGGAACCGCTAGCAGACCCTGAGTTCCAGCTTCATCTGATTTTGGTTAATAATAGGTAGGGGATGACTTCCGGATTTCAAACCAAGAGGAAAATCCTACTTCTGATTCCAGTTGGAGGTGCCGACATTTAAATCTGTCACCAACATTGCACCCTCATCCTAATTGCAAAATTTCTTATGCTTGAAGTCTTAATTGCATATTTAATCATAAGAATTGCAAACTACTCAGAGTAAGGCAGACAGAAAAATTGGAATACACTCAGTACATCCAAGAGGGACAAACAAAAATTTAGCATCTTTTTGGAAATGCATAGAAGATTTTAAAAAAAACCTCAACCTAAACAAGATTAAAGGAAAAAAAAAAAAAGGTCAAAGCTGTCTTTCCCCCTCCCCTGTGACTGCTATCATTACTTCTTCTCAAGAAAATTCTAACTCAACATTAGGCTGAGGCTATGCAGTGAAGAAATCAAATTCAGGCAAAAGCCATTTAAGCAGAAGGCCCTGCGTTTCATCCATCTTTTCCCAGCAGGCAAATTGACGAAAGTTTATAGCCACCTGGAAAAAGAATTGGGTTTTTAACGATGTTTTTGAAAACCCTTCAAATTCAGGAATCCTATCTCCCAGACCTCTGCACCTCACCGTTTAAGGTGCCCCAAGTCTAGAGTAGACCCGAGCTGGGATTAAAACAAAACAGAACAAGCAAACAAATATGCAGAAGATGAAACTTTCCTCCAAACCACAATTAAATTGAGGCAATTTCAATTTCCCGGGCTTACGTTTATTCATCTATTCACACAACAGACATTTACGGAGTTCTTTTGTGCCAGGTAGTAAAGATACGGCAGTTACCAACACAGACCAGAAGTTCTGCTTTTGTAAAACTTGTATTCTGCAAAGACAGAGATAGGCAAAAAACATAATAATGAACTGAGAAACTCAGAAAGCGCCAAGTACTGTAGGAGAGATTGGGGAAAGCCAGGTGTGGTGGTGCACGCTTGTCATGCCAGTACTTGGGAGGCTGAGACAGGAGAATCGCAGGTTTGCAGCCAGCCTCAGCTACTTAGCAAGGCCCTCTGCAACTTAGTGAGACCCTGTTTCAAAATAAAGAATAAAAATAGAGCTGGGGGTGTAGCTCGGAGGTAGAATGGCCCTGGGTTCCCTCCCCAGTACTGCAAAAGAGAGAGATTGGGGGAAGAAGAGAGGGAGGAAGGGAGGCAGAGATTTAAAGAAGAAAACAATAAAAAAGAAATGTCAAAGGCACAGGCATGCCAGCTTGCAATGGGTAGCGAGACATCTATCCATAGCTGTGTAACAAAACATCCCGAAGCTCAGCAGCTGGATACAGCAAGCAAGCATTGCTCCTCATGGTTTCTATGGGTCAGGGACCCAATAGCAGCTTAGCTGGGTGGTTGTGGATCAGTCTATTAAAAGGGTGTCTCTAAGCTGCTGGCCGGGACTGTCATTATCCTCCGGATCAAATGGGACCAGGAAACCTCCTTGCAAACTTCTCCCATGCTGTTGGCAAGCCTCAGATACATGCTGGCTCTTGACCATAGGCTATAGCTCCACAGGATTATTATTACTGGTCTCTAACATCGCATCTTTTTTAGCAACTCCCCGATAAGGTACAGCTGGACTTTCCTGGGGAAGCAACACACGTGCTTTCAGGAATGTGAACTCCCGAGGTTGTAGCCTGTGATCTGAGGGCAAACCAAGGGTGGCCACAGTCGCTTCTCCCCAAGAGCTCACCCCGGCAGAACACTGTGCTGGCCCCTGGACCCGGGCAGGACCATTTGGTCATGGAAGCCCTCTACGAGAAGCAATTGTCTGGCTGTGCAGCGGGGCACACCGAGACTCAGAGACGTGATGGCTTCCTCAAGGTCATGTGGATAACGACTGTTGGCACTGGGACTCCCAAACCACACTAAAATGTTTTCCTAAGAGATATGAGGGGGTGAGACCTTCTTTTGCATGTGTGTATGTGTGTGGTGTTGGGGATTGAACCCAGGGGCGTTCTACCTCTGGGTTACACCCCTAGCCCTTTTTATTTTTTTTGTTTTGTTTTGTTTCATTTTTTGTTTTGAAACCGGGTCTCATTAGGTTGCTGAGAGTCTCACTACATTGCCGAGATTTGCCTTGAACCTGCAATCCTCCTGTCTTAATCTCCCAAGCATTGAGATTATAAATGTGTACTACCACACCCAGCTGGGACTTCTTTTTCCTTGACTAATTCACCCCAACTAAGCCATTAGCAAGCTAATAATTATTACAAACACAAACAACAAACTCCCCACCACTGATACTCTTTCACTTGGTTACAGATGCATGCATATGTACACCCATATCTGCACACACGATCGACATAACTACACACATACACACACACACAATCAACAATGACCCAAGGAGATGACGCAGGACACTGGAACACCCTGGAAATGGCAAAAGTCCTGCAACAAGAATTTCCAATTAAACAGATGTGAACTTAAAAGAAAACAAGCTCGTAATTCATTGTGAAAGAAGAGAGATGGAACCTGGTAGATTTTTTTTTTTTCGGTACTGGGGATTGAACTCAGGGTCATTCTACCTCCGAGCTACACCCCCAGCCCTATTTTTTATTCTTTATTTTGAAACGGGGTCTCACTAAGTTGCGGAGTGCCTCACTAGGTAGCTGAGGCTGGCCGCGAACCCGGATCCTCCGGTCTCAGCCTCCCGAATGCTGGGATTACAAGCGTGCGCCACCACGCCCAGCTGCCTGGTAGGGTTTCTAAGGAACACTTTTGTGGTGACAAGTATAGTTTTATGGATTGTATCAATGACAAATTATTCTCATTAATGATGAAACCTACCTTTCTAAAGAGTTGTCTGGGGCATGGTGTCCACCCCAGGGAATTGATTTCATTGTGACATTTGGAGGGTGGGAGTGGGGGGTTCATTGTGGAAAAAAAAAAACAGGCGTGACTGTGGAGGCAGCTTCTTATTTTTATTCTCTATTGATAACTCTCCATAAATCACTCTTAGTGCTACAATTCTCAATTCCTGAGTCAAGAGAATCAATAGCTGCTGGAGATAAATCACCCTCGGACCCTAACTCCCATTGTCCAGCCATGTTTATGCAACAAAGGCTGCAGATGAATAACCGCTTTCAACTCCCCCAAGTAACTTTTCCTTCGAATCAGTTTTCAGTGGTTACCAATTAAAAGTCCAATTCATATCTGCACAGAGGCAGCAACAAGACGACTTGAATCCCTGGGAAGGCCATGTCAGGGGTCATATGGCACTCGGTGTCAATCAACAAACCACTTGGGAGTCTTAGGGCATCAGTTACATAACGAGCTTGGAGGAGACAGAAGAGAGTGAGTTGCGTTAGCTCAGGGGGACGAGGAAGAGCTTCGCCAACAAAGAGTTGGTTTCCGCCGGGCATAGTGGCGCACGCTTGTAATCCCAGCATTCGGGAGGCTGAGACCAGAGGATCCGGGTTCGCGGCCAGCCTCAGCTACCTAGTGAGGTACTCCACAACTTAGTGGGACCCTGTTTCAAAATAAAGAATAAAAAATAGGGCTGGGGGGTATAGCTCGGAGGTAGAATGCCCCTGAGTTCATCCCCAGTACCTCAAAAAAAAAAAAAAAAAAAAAAAAAAAGAGTTGGTTTCCACTGTAGCTGGTCCATTCATCAACTCTGCATGGCCTTAGCGAATGACTTCTCTTTCTTTGGGTGTTTCCATTTATCATATAGTAATAATATAAACTACCTTAGAGGGTATTTGTGAGAATTAGGAAAAAGAGGGAAAAACAGGGTCCCTAGAAAATGCTCCATAAAGGTAGTCACTGTCATCATGGCCCCCACATCATTACCACCTACATCAGGATCCCAGTCTCCATCATGACCACGTGCATCCTGCAGCTGGATATTCATCAAATGTTTGTTATGCATCCAGGAGCAGTGGTGCACACCCATAACCCCAGTACTTGGGAGGCTGAGACAGAAGGATTGCAGGTTCAAGGTCAGTCTCAACTTAGTGAGACCCTCAGCAACTTAGTGAGACCCTGTTTCAAAACAGGATAAAAAATTAAGGGCTGGGGGTATAGCTTGGAGGTAGAGTGCCCCTGGGCTCAATTCCCAGTACAAAGATAAAATATTGTTGCATACCCAGACAGTGCCAGGCAACAAGCTAGAGAGTGGGAGGAGTAAGCAAAATAGGATGATAAATAAATTGGACAAGAGCAAGGGGATCAAAGAGGGGCACACGGAATTGTAATGACACAGGTGTCACTATATGGAAGTTGGCACCAAGGTCGGAGTTGTTCATTTTATCATTATGCTTCACGATTTAGGTAACTAGTGCGTGTATGTTATCTTGTGTATTGTATCAAGGAGACACTTAGCAGGCAGGCTGGCTCATATTGACCCCCAATAAATAATATCACCACAGTCAAGAGATGAACGTCTTTACATATAAGTAGCGTTTGGCAATTGATGGTAGAGTCAATTCTTTGCAGGTCATAGAATGAAGAAGAAATTACTTTCCCCATCATCGTTTCTTTCCTCCGAGTGCTTGACACTCTCTTTCAAAATCCCTTGACAGTTTTACATCGATTCAAAAGTTCTTTGTCCTCCTTGGGCTACTGGAACTTAGTCCAGCACAGGTGAAAACATCAACGTTGTATTCAATTTGACGTTCAGCTATGCTGTTCTCTGCCAGACTTGTGGCTGAAGGTGTCTGCAGTGAAGAGAAGGGCGTGGCTGGCTCTTTGCACACTTCCTAGCCTGGGAGGTCTCTGGTTTTAGACTAGGACAGTGATTAAGAAGAAAGGAATGGTCCCCCTGAGGAATGCTGCCTCTTGTGGCCCTTAGGTCTGTGGGGTTTTGCAAGGGATTGTGGGGCCTTTGCAAAGGATTGTGGGGTCTTTGCAAGGGATTGTGGGACCTTTGCAAAGGATTATAGGGCCTTTGCATGACACCTGTTCTACATGCCAGGTGACAGACCTCCCAGGAAGATCTCAGGAGGAAAGTGCAAGTCGGCTTCCTTACTATGTAAGGGATGTGTGAGAAGCTCTGCCTCTTTGCTCAATCACCCAGTCTCAATCCACAAGTTTTTCCAATCCTTTCAGCACCTTCTTTGGGCAAGTAGAGGCACAGAACCAAATGTGTGATCACATAAGCAATATCCAGCCAGGAAATGCGACAGCACACTTTTATTTTCTTACAAATGCACCCGTGCTAGCAACAAGTCTCTTGAGCAACCCGCTCGTTTGGGCTGCAGAAAAAATATGATGGTACACAGCAGCTCCTGTTTGCACTTTGGGTCTTAGGTGAAATTGAATGTAAACAGGACAAATGGCTTCCCTCTCTGTAAAATGCAAGATAACTAGGTCACCTTCTTCCAGCGGGTGACATAGGAAAGAAAAGAGTCGGTGTGGAGGAAGCGGTGAGTCCACACCTCCTGCAGCGTGAACTGGGCCCAGGGGAAAAGGTCGCACTGATTTGTCAAAAGTGTGCATTTATCTACAGAGGCCAGCTGGACATGGCGTTTAGGGGAATGTTACCTTTTCATTCCATATCATTCTACAACCCACCCATTTTGCCACTTTCCCAACGCTCCTTCCTCATTGGCAATAACATTTGCCAAGTATCGGTGTTTACTTTGAACTTGAGATTGGAAGTAGAATTACATAAATAAAAAAAAAAAAAGAAAAACAAGACACACCCAAAAATGAAGTAAATAAAGATTAAGAGGAAAATAGTAAAAAGGGAAGAGAAAGAGGTTAGAGGAATCTTGACATTGCATATCTCGTGTGTGTGTGTGTGTGTGTGTGTGTGTGTGTGTGTGTGTGTGTGTGTTAGTTACTGGGGATTGAACCCAGGCACATTCTACCTCTGAGCTACACCCCTTTTATTTTTTTGTTTTGAAACAGGGTCTCGCTAAGTTGCTTAGAGTCTCACTAGTAGCGGAGGCTGGCCTGGAACCTGTGATACTCCTGGCTCAGCCTCCCAAGTACTGGGATTACAGGTGTGTGCCACCACACCCGGCTTGGACATCTGATCTCTAAGCATAACCAAATAGATTTAACCACGTTCCTCTAGTGAATACACTTCAAGTCACTGAAACCGAGCAGAGGGAACATTCTTCATGAACCTCTGTTTGACATACCCATGCGGACGGATCACCAGCAATGGGTAATTTGTTATGATCAAATAAACCAAGGGAAATAAAAACAACTGTGTCGCTTTTTATCCTAAAGGCCATCTTTCCCTCTTAGCAAAGTGGCATATTCAATTATCTCATTCAATAGATAAAAACAATTTCCACCTTGAAAATAAATATTTGCTTCTGAAGATCACATTACAGAAAATCAAATTACATGCTTGTTTTTATTATTAGCAGGAACCCGTTTCCAAGCCCCGTATGTACCGCCCCGTCACTCTCCATATCCTACAATCAAATTCCCCTTTAAATCTCATCACATAAACCCCCTAACGCCATCGCCATCGAGGAGACAGGAAGTGAGGTTACGACCCCCTGTTGGGAGCGCTGAATGCCTTTCCTATATCTCAAAGTGGTTATAAATCTCCAAGTTCGTTTAGAATACATTAACCTTCAAGGTAAATGAGATCAATCAGGAAAATGACTCATCAGAGCTGGACTGTGCATCCGATGCTGTTGTCCTAGTGAGCTGAGGAGCCGGATGCAGGACACGGGGACAGGGCTGTATCGGCCGCTGTTGGTACAGGGCCCCAGTTACAGCCGGAGCTTAGGGTGATCTGGTCCCTCTCTTCCTGGGAAGCTGCCCACCTAGACACGGAGCCAGGACGGCAGGCATGCACAGGACTGCCTCAGCACAGGCAAGACGCCCTGCCTATCGCCAAGGGAAAGGGCTTATCTGGCCCCGATTCCCCTCCTTAATGGCATTTCAGAGTTCTGTGCCAATAATCACAGGGCAGAAGGAAACAAGAAGTGGTTGCTTTTTTTTATAAACCAAAGCAATTGCTCTTTAAAAGTCCTGAAGCAAGTCAATCCATAATAGTCAACTCTTTGTTTTATCCTTCCTTCTTTCTTTCTTTTCCTCCTTTCTTTCCTTTTCTTTTACTATCTTAGCCAGGTTTGGCGCATGGTTCCAATCCCAATACTTAGGAGGCTGAGACAGGAAGATCAAGGTTTGCAGCCAGCCTCAGCAACTTACTCAGAGGAAGAATACACCTGGGTTCAATCCCCAGTACTACCTATACAAAATAGAACCCCTATCTTAAGAAAGTAATTAGAACTGTAGAAAATAATAAAAAATAGGTGCCTATCACTTTTCTACACAACAGGCGTCTAATGGTGGAAATCATTAGACTGCATTTATTTTTATGCTTTTATTGGTGCATTATTGTCTCACATCATAATGTAGTTTAGAGTAATGGTTACGTATGTGCACACAGCACTTGGCGGGCTTTCCCCCACTCGGTTTCCTCTCTCTCCCTTCCCTGCACAGGGTGTTGAGATTGCCATTGGTATCCTGCCCCTCCCCCCTCCCTCCCCTAGACCACCTCCCTGGCTCCACTGAAGTTTCTCCTCCATTATCTGAAAATCCCTCTGGCATACCGATCACTCCTTGGCTTTCACATAGGAGAGAAAACATTTGACCCTTCATTTTCTGTGCCAGGCTAATCTCACTTAGCATAAAGTTCTCCAGGTCCTTCCATTTTTCTGCAAATGGCATTATTTTGTTCTTCTTGATGGCTGAATAAAATTCCATTGTGTATGTGGGTATCCCATCATTTTGTAATCCATTCATCTGTTGATGGACGCCTGCGTTGGTTCTATAGTTTGGCTATTATGAACTGCGGTGCTATAAACATAGATATGCATATATTGCTATAATATTCTGAGTTCAGTCCCTTTGGAAAGATACCCAGGAGTGGTATAGCTGGATCATCTGGTGGATTCATTCCCAATTTCCTGAGGAATCTCCACACTGATCTCCAAAGCAGCTGCACTAATTTGCAATCCCACCAACAATGTTCAAGAGTTTCTATTTTCCCACATCCTCACCATTTGTTGTTTGACTTCTTGATGATTGCTATTCTAATTGGGGTTAGATGGAATGTCAGTGCAGTTTTGATTTGCATCTCCCTGATTGCTAATGATGTTGAACATTTTTCAACTATTTATTGGCCATTTGTATTTCCTCTTTTGTGAAATGTCTATTTAGTTCAATTGCCCATTTTATATTCTATTTATATGGCTGGCGCTTTGGATGTTCATAACTCAGAATTTTCAGTGCCATTGCTCATTGAATAAAAAGACATGGAACACCAAATTGGGGTGCATAAAAGTCACCCCCCAAGTTCTGAACTGCTTGGATTGTGCATACGGGAGAGACCAGGAGCCCAGTGCTAGAGATTCCTCCTGACATCTTAGTGGTTTGCTCCTCATGGGGTCCTGTATGTAGTGACATATTATAAAATATGTATTAAATGCACTATTACATATTTTGATGATTCAGAGAAGACTCAGCCCTAAGAAGTGTTGTTGACAGGTGCCGATATAGCTATTGTATTAGCACCAAGCCTCCTAACTTAAACATATATTAAAAAGAAAATGTTAATCTCTCTCTCTCCCCCCACCCACTCCACTCCACTGCAAAATTCCCATAGAGAGAAATAAAATAGCAAGAAGAAGAAAATTTCTAGAAGAATATTTGGCAATGATCCCCCCAAGAGAGAAAGAAATTGACAAATAGTGCCTCAAAGAAACATGTGGGATACAAAATGCTGATCAAAGAAGCTTGAGGTTGATTAAGTTACATGTCTTAGAAATTTTAATTAAATTTAAATTTTTTGAAAAGTGACTTCGTCAACGCAGCCAGCAAAGGGTCATATGTCTTCTCTCATATGTGGATGCTAGGAAAAAATTGAGACACAAAAGGAACTCCAGAGAGAGGAGGAGAAATCCCAGTGGAGTGATGGAGAGGGCCTAGGGGACAGAGATTGGCAAAGGAAACCCTCCAGTAATACTATGCACATATATGAAATTATCAAGGCCAATCTCGAAGTTGTGCACGGGGAAGGGGAGGAAGTGGGGCATGGAGGAGAAGCTCACCAAGTGCTGTGTGTATGCACGTCGTCTCTTCACCGTCAACTTCGTTATGATGTACGACTACAATGCACCCATAAAAATTACATTTAAATAAAAAGAACTATTACAGAGATTAATGGCCACCAAAAAAAAAAAAAAAAAAAAAAAACCAAACACCTTAAAAAAACAAGAGAAAGAAAAAAATCGGAGTCATGGATATAGTTCTAGGGGTATCTGAGAGAACTCACTTTGTGCACATTTCAGTGGCCAGCCTGAAAGAATCATCTGATTATAATATCCTACTCAGAGAAGAGCGTGAAGATAAATACTAAGACAGAAGACAGAGAAGTGGGGCCCTTTGTTCATCTCTTCGTGGAATGCTTCTTCTTTTTTTGTGAAAATAAAGCAGCAGTTCCCCAGATGAGAGCAATTCAAACAGTTATATCCGAGATGAACCTTCGCTTTTTGAGGATAGAATGTCCACATCATTTTCGTTTCTTCCACTTCCTCCCAAATTAGAGAAGATTGTGAATTGGGGCTTTGCTTTCTTTAACGATGTCTAAGACAAATGAGCCCTCAATGGTCCCGTTTCCAACATAAACACGCTGTCTGACGCGGCATGCTGTAATTAAAAATAAGTAGGACATTTTCTTGAAATAAATCATATTTTAATTGGCATCTTAAGTGAAGGGGTGTTAAACAGGATGACAGCCTATCATGGCAGATCATAATCCTTGGGCAGAATTTCACGCTAGGGTTTGCTGTCTTTACATTTGAGCCAATGGAGATGTTTTTATTTGAACATAACTATCGGTGTTTCCTATTTGAAATGTATGCATTGTCATATCCGTAAATCAGTCTTGCCAAATGCCTGCCTGTAATTTTCCAGAGAGGGCTTCTACATGGCTTCTGTGTCCCTGTACCCGTGGTAGATGTGGATCCAGACCATCTTTTCATGGGAATTTGTATAGCAAAAGGTTTTGGAAGATAGACACAGTATCTCTCCCCCAGGGCAGAGGGGGAATTTATCTCCTGACCAGCAATAAGAAAAACAGTGTCTCTTTCTAGGCAAAGGTTAGACTGGCTTGCTAGTAGTCATCTTTAAAAGACTAGTATTTCAGCCGGCTGTGGTGGCGCACGCTTGTAATCCCAGCATTTGGGAGGCTGAGACCAGAGGATCCAAGTTCGCAGCCAGCCTCAGCTACCTAGTGAGGCATTCTGCAACTTAGTGAGACCCTGTTTCAAAATAAAGAATAAAAAATAGGGCTGGGGGTGTAGCTCGGCGGTAGAATGCTCCTGAGTTCAATCCCCAGTACTGCAAAAAAAAAAAAAAAAAGACTAGTATTTCAGTTAGGCAGGGTACACATGCCTATAATACCAGTACTTGAGAGGCTGAGATAGGAGGATTGCAGGTTCAAAGCCAGCCTCAGCATCTTAGTGAGACCCTGTTTCCAAATAAAAAAGGGGAGAGGGGGCATATTTCAGAGATAGAAATGTCCCTAAATTCAATCCCAAGCACCACTTTAAAAAAATAAAAAATAAAAAAAACCCTGGGACTTCTAGATCCCTCTGCACAGATACATTTAGAAATGAGTGAGGCCAGGCGTGGTGGCGCATGCTTGTAATCCCAGTACTTGGGAGGCTGAGACCTAAGGATCCGGGTTCGCGGCCAGCCTCAGCTACCTAGTGAGGCCCCCTGCAACTTAGTGAGACCCTGTTTCAAAATAAAGTATAAAAAACAGGACTGGGGGTGTAGCTTGGAGGTCAAATGCCCCAGGCTCAATCCCCAGTACAAAAAAAAACCCTGGGATTTCTTAAGCTTGGAACCCCAGCTGGGACAGAAGACTCACTCTCGCTCCCAGAGTGCAGTGTCTCCCTGGGCTACTTCCTTTGTACTCCCAGAGACCAGGAAAGGGGGCCTGCTGCGTACAGGGGCTCGTGCCACCTGCTGTGTCTTGAGTAATAAAAAGGTTCTGAGGTTCTGTCTCTGACAGGAGCCCTGTGCTTCTGGCCATCAACTAAGGAATGGTAGCAGGCCAAGTGGTTAGCTTGCAGAAGGATAAAAAATTTCTATCTTCAGACTCATTGTCAAAAGGAAGAGACTCTTACAGTGGAGGAAAAGGGAAGAGAAGGAAGACATCGTTGATTCATGCGAAAGCAGGGCCACATCAAAGCAGCTACGCTTCTTCCCAGCAGACAAAAGTTGCAGGATCAACCACTGCTGCGTTTCATTTCTGTTTCCTGCCCCAACGTCCTCACAGAACACGCATTCTAACCCCACACTCTTGAGCCCTCAAAGGACCTGCACATCGCGTCCAAGAAAGGGCTGTTCTTGAGAGATGAAACTCTTGGCATCCCAAACAGAAGGACACAGCTTCCTATCTAGAAATGCGCTGGGCAAGATCAAGACGCCCACCTGCTAGGCGCCAACCTTCCAGCCCGGCTCTGAAAATCAGCTGAGGTGACATTAGTGGCTGAGATTGCAGGGCTGAGAGAAGAAGCCGGAAAGGAGGAGGGAAGGACATGTAAGTGAGCGAGAGAGTTGATGACCTTGTTCCTGCGGCTCGGGATAAGGTAACGGCCTCCAGTGAGGGGAGATATGCAGCTTGGTCTCCCACACAGGAAAGGCGACGCAGTGCCTACAAATCTTGGCTCACCGTGCTGTGTCTGTTTATCAGTGCGCCAGACCCTCACCCCAGACCCTCACCCGGGGCCATTGTCCAGATTTATGTGCCTGGAGGTCAAGGACTCCTCACCCAGAGGCTGATAGCACTAATGAGTTTCCTCCCGGGCCAAGACTCTGCCCTTCCTCCTATGGCAATAAATCCCATAGACAGGCAATGGAAATTCATGCAGGGAGAAACTGTGGGGTTTCTCTTTGCAAGCCTTGACCAAGTTACAGAAACAAGTCTCACCTTTGCCACTGGACCTTATTGTAGAAGAAGCAAAACCCCTCAAGGATTTCTTTGTTGTTGTTGTTGCTGTAAAACCCAGGCGGTCTGAGCTGTAGGTCTCTGTACCTAGCAACAGAAATGAGTCCTAGGACCTTAGGTTCACATAGTATAAGCAGTGCGTCACAGAGCAGCAGCTAGAAATTTCCCTTTCTACCTCAAGCCCAGTTAGAAACATGGTTTGTTCATCCATCTATCTATCCATCTATCCATCTATCCATCTATCCACCTATCCATCCACCCATCTATCCATCCATCCATCCATCCATCCATCCATCCATCCACCCATCTATCCATCTATCCATCTATCCATCCATCTATCATTTACCTATCTATTTGGTACTGGGGATTGAACCCAGGGATGATCTACCTCCGAGCTACACCCCTAGTTCTATTTTTTATTCTTTATTTTGAAACAGGGTCTCACTAAGTTGTGGAGGACCTCGCTAAGTAACTGAGGCTGGCCATGAACCTGTGATCCTTCTGTTTCAGCCTCCCAAGTACTGGGATTACAAGCGTGTGCCACCACACCCGGCCCCGCTCATATGTAAATGTAATTGTGCAAAGGGATCTGACTCACATGGCTTCACAAGCAATGTGCGTTTTACTGAAGATGTCCTAGGGAGCTGAGAAAGAGGCGCCCCTGGCCAGCACTTAGCTGGAGACTTGGTAGGATCTCTGTTCTCCCCACACTCGAGGTCCTGGCCCTCCCCACAGCTAGCTATCTCCCCTCAAAATGGTCCACTCTGGTCCTGAAAGTGGGCACCAATCTCCGCTTGTATATACACACCACCAGCACAATTACAGCCTGGTACGGCGCACTAGAAGGACCAGGAAGAACTGCCATTAAGCAGGGAGGCTCCAGAGCCACTGCTGGGCTTTGTCCTGATGTCCCCAACAAGTAGCAGGAGTCCCTGAATCTCAGCTTTCTCACCTTGCAGAGGAGACTAGAGTAAGACCAGCTAGTAAGACAAAGGTACTTACGGGTGGAAGATGTTCAACATGGCGCCTGGCTCTTAGCATGTGTGTCTAAGCCAAGCAGACAAAGGAGTCAATCTCATTTTTCCACCAAACAAGCCCAAATGGTGCTTTGTCTTTCTGCCTGATTTTAACATCCAGTTAAGTCACTGTGAGCAGGAACATGTGAAGTCCTTTCTATTTTTGTTTCTAAATAAGTACTGGTGTGGTGATGCTCAGCTGTAATCCCAGTACTTGAGAGGCTGAAACAGGATAATCACAGGTTCAAAGTCAGCCTCAGCAACTTCAAGTGAAGCTCTCAGCAACTTAGCAAGACCCTGTTTCCAAATAAAAATAAATAAAATTGGGTTGGGGGAGGCCGAATGTGGTGGTGCACGCTTGTAATCCCAGTACTTGGGAGGCTGAGACAAGAGGATCCGGGTTTGTGGCCAGCCTCAGGTACTCAGTGAGACCCTCTGCAGCTTAGTGAGACCCTGTTTCAAAATAAAGAATAAAAACGAGGGCTGGGGGTATAGCTCAGAGGTAGAATGCCCCTAGGTTCAATCCCCAGTACCACAAAAAAAAAAAAAAAATAGGGTTAGGGTGTATCTCAGAGGTAGTATGCCCCTGGGTTTAATGCAAGAACCACATACACACACAGTAAGTACTGGGGTATGCTTCAATCGATGCCGTTCTGTTAAAAAGCGCCTGTGCTGTGTGGAGATTGAACCTGGATTCCAAGCTCATTAAGAGATTATGTTCACCTTGTCTTCGACAGCAGCAGCATTTACTCACACACACACATACACACACACACACACACACACACACACACACACACACACACACACACCTTCCCCAGCACAGAAGACTTCTTTCACTCTGTAATTAAGAAATCCACTAATTATAGCATAGGTCTGAGATGAAAGTCACCGCCTTTCACTAAGGGAATTTCGACGCCATTGGCATTTTGGAGTAATTTAGAGCTGGTGGATTCTGACAGGTCGCCTGGCTGCTTCACCCGAGTTCCCAACTTCAACAGGCAAACCACAGAGCCCCAGCTCTCGGGCAGAGGCAGGGGATGGTTTCAAAGGGTATGAATTCAAAAGGATAGACAATAGCTTATTTTAGAAAGCAGAGACCTGGGAAGGTAACGTTACATTTATGTAGCACCGGGCATTTAAATGAGCAGTCCCCAAATATTTCAGATGGCACGTACCATCAATGACAAAACTTGGAACATGCATCCATAATACAGGCTATTTTTTAATTTATAAGTTATATACATGCTTATTATACTCGTGCATTCCTTATAAAACACAGATTACAAAAGAAGATGAGATAACGGATAAAGAATTTTCAGTAAAAACCAAGGAGGAATGAATATACTTTCATCTCTTTGAAACTCTGTTTCATACTTCATGAAAGGGCAATTCCCAAGTCTCAAGACGTAATTTATTTCACTTCTTAGTTTAATGGCTATAATGTGTGAAATAGTTACAGACACACAAAGCAAACTATTTATTATACTTAATAAAAAAAAATGAAACCTAATTTTTGATCCCCTCAATCCATTATGCATAGCTTTTGCAAAAATATATTTTTTTGCTTGCCTTCATATCTTCACTCTATGGTTTCTTGGTAAAAAT
This sequence comes from Graphiurus murinus, assembly GCA_004027655.1. NCBI lineage: Eukaryota > Metazoa > Chordata > Mammalia > Rodentia > Gliridae > Graphiurus > Graphiurus murinus. The sequence goes on along the minus strand of PVLC010005283.1, from coordinate 3,530 downwards.
GTTTTTAAGCCACCTGCTCATTTTATAAAAGTTGCTTGGTATTTTGTTAATTCATGAGCCTACTTAAGCCAGCACATGCCTATAATCCCAGTACTTGGGAGAATAAACAGGTTTGAGGCCAGCCTCAGCAGCATAGCAAGACTCTCAGCAACCTAGTGGGACCCTGTTTCACAATCAATAAATAAAAGGTCGGGGGGAGGGAGTATAGCTCAGAGGTAGAATGCCCCCGAGTTCAGTCCCCAGTACCAAAAACAAACGAACACTTAAACACGCTCATATTCAAACAGGCTTTTTTTTTTTTTCTGTTTTCTTTCCTGATAAATCTCCAGGTTATAAATCAGCCAGGCTCCTTGGAGGCGCTCAATAAATAAAATAAAAGTTTTGATATAGTGACTCCGACTTCTGTGTGGAGAAGGGACTTTGATGGGGTGAGAATGTAAAGGCAGAGACGACGTGGGAGGTTGCAACTGTTCTGTCAAAGAGTGACGGGGTTTGGACGGGATGCAGTTAAGATGAATGAAAATGGAAGAAATCCAACCACGCTTTGGAACAGCCCACAGAATTTACTGGTGGGTTATGTTGTGCAGAATAAGAAAGACAGTAGAAGGCGACTGCTAAATGCTAGCCTGAGTCAACGTCTCAAAGTGATAAACATTTGCTGAGATGTGGAAGAGCAGGAAATGAGAGGAGCAAGGCATAGTATAACACAGCACAAAGTCCCAATATTTTAACAACTTACCCCAAATCCAGATATTTCTCATCAAAGTCTCTGCTTCCCTGAGCCGGGCGTGGTGGCGCACGCTTGTAATCCCAGCATTTGGGAGGCTGAGACTGGAGGATCTGGGTTCCCGGCCAGCCTCAGCTACTTAGTGAGGCACTCCGCAACTTAGTGAGACCCTGTTTCAAAATAAATAATAAAAAATAGGGCTGGGGGTATAGCTCAATGCCCCCGAGTTCAATCCCCAGTACCGCAAAAAAAAAAAAAAAAATCTCTGCTTCCCATCTAGTTGAAAACATCCTTGTATTTCACCTGAAACTTTGCAGAAGCCTCTCCGCTAGGCTGTCTTCACTCTGGCCTTCTACAGTCTACCCCACAGTTATAAGGAATATTTTTAAATGCAGGCTTATTAGGCTATGATTTACATACAGGGAAACCTACTTGCTCAAGGTGTATATTTATGAGATTTTTTTTTTTTTTTTTTGCAGTACTGGGGATTGAACTCAGGGGCATTCTACCTCCGAGCTACACCCCTAGCCCTATTATTTTTTGTTTTGAAGTAGGGTCTCACTAAGTTGCGGAGTGCCTCACTAGGTAGCTGAGGCTGGCCATGAACCCGAATCCTCCGTTCTCAGCCTCCCAAATGCTGGGATTACAAGCGTGCGCCACCACGTCTGGCTTATTTATGAGATTTTTGACAAACAACTTTACTCATGAAACTACCACTCAAGGTACAGGACGGTACCACCCCTTTAAAAAGTGCTAAGGGAGTGTTTTAAAACATCAATCCCAGCCGGGCGTGGTGGCGCACGCTTGTCATCCCAATACTTGGGAGACTGAGACAGGAGGATCACAGGTTCTCGGCCAGCCTCAGCTACTTAGTAAGGCCCTCTGCAACTTAGTGAGACCCTGTTTTAAAATAAAGAATAAAAAATAGGGGTGGGGGTGTAGCTAGGAGGTAGAAGGCCCCTGAGTTCAATCCCCAGTACTGCAAAAATAAATAAATAAATAAGAATAAAATATCAATCCCATTAAGCCACCCAAATGCTCCAAATCCTGCATCTGCCCTCCCAACTCTCTAGGAATAATATCCATTGCCTGCAAAGACCCGAAAACACGGCCATAATCCTAACCTGTCATAAAATCTATGGCTCTTCTTAAAAATTCTGCATCCCTCAAACTGGTCTCTTCATCATTCCTAGATGCCCCAAGCCCATTCCCACCCCAGGGCCTTTGCACCTCCTCTTCCAGCAATCAGGACCCCCAGAGAGCCTACAGGTTCCTCCCCGACTTCTTTATGGTGTCTGGTCCAGTAGCACACACATCTCTCCACCACGCTCTACCCATCAGCAGGCTTTGTCTTTCTTCTCATCATTTACTCTACCCCAATAAACTATATACTTATCTGGGGGGCTCCTTCTCTCTCCCCAACTCAAGAGCCACTAAAATGCAAGCAACCCACAAAGAGGACGGTGTTTATGCTGTTCCCCACTGTATCCCCACCCGCTAAGAACAGTGTCAGGGACACAGAAAATACCTGACAAGCGTCCGAATGGAAACACGGCCAGGGGGGCGGATGAAGGATCAACAACTCGCTGGAGGGAGAGGGAGAGGGAGCCATCGTCCACTCTGCTCTGCCTGCCGGAAGCTGCATCCTATGCCCACTCCGAGCCTCTTAGGGGGCTGAATAGCAAGGCTTCCCTCTGATTAAGAACCACACACCAAGGGTTTTAGAAGACTGGCATGCAGTCTTAGCACACGGTCCTCGGTGGGAGCAAAGCTCAACCTGACACGTGTCTGCGGTTCCAGATAGCGTCGCTTATCTAGAGAGCCGAGTGCTTACACTTCCTTTCTCTGCTCTTCACAGTCCCCCTGTTGCTTTGGAATCTAACTTCTCTTAATATTGTAGTATCTGGCATTTGCACCTCCAAAACAAACAGGCTCCCTTTCCCCCAAACTGCCATAATGAGGCTCGTTTTATGGAATATTCTGGAAAAAGCCACCATCACAGTCTGCTTAATTGGGTCATGTGATATGGCTTGGATTCAGCATTTCCCAGATTATGCCTTTTTATTTTCCCCCAGAATTATTATTTTGTGTGTGTGTGTGGAGCTTTTAAGAAAGACAGTCTGTTGGCAAGGGGCTGTTTGCTGACTCTAATTACCAACTTTTCCTGCTGAGTTCCCCTCTGGGTAAATCTGTTCAATTCTTCCATTATTATTATTGGGCTAGGTTTATTTTTTCTGTTCGGGAATCTGTAAAGTGAGGTTGATTTATTATTTACATGAACTGTCCAATGCCTGACTATTTTAAGGAAGGGGAAATAATTGTTTTCACTAAAACTTGAGCAACTATGACTAATGAAATCATTAGAAAGAAGGGGGAAAAAAAAGAGGAGAAATATTTCTGAGCACTAACTGGGGTAGAAAAAGTACGTTGTTTATTTCTCATGTACCAAGCACATAAGTTGTCCAAGTACAAAATGCAAAGAGAATAAAACAGAACCAAGAGTTACCATTGTCTGATTATATTTCAGATGCTCTAGAAACAGATGGCTGTGGCTTTCCTGGGACGCTTAGTGCCTCTGCACTGCAAAGGGAAACTAGAAGCTGAGTGTGGTGGCACACACCTGTAATCCCAGTACTTGGGAGGCTGAAACAGGAGGATTGCAGGTTCAAGGACAGCCTCAGCAATGTAGCGAGGTCCTCAGCAATTTAGCGAGAAGATGCTGTTTCAAATTAAAATAGGCTTAGAGTTATAGCTCAGAGGTAGAATGCCCCTGGGTTCAATCCCCAATACCACAAAAAAAAAA